>CM059789.1:382500-521204 GCA_030435695.1 Brachymystax lenok tsinlingensis
ACGCTTCAGTCTGGTTTTAGACCCCATCATAGCACTGAGACTGCACTTGTGAAGGTGGTAAATTACCTTTTACGGGCGTCAGACCGAGGCTCTGCATCTGTCCTCGTACTCCTAGACCTTAGTGCTGCTTTTGATACCATCGATTGGATTGGAAACCCAAATTGGTCTACACGGGCAAGTTCTGGCCTGGTTTAGATCTTATCTGTCGATATCAGTTTGTCTCTGTGGATGGTTTGTCCTCTGACAAATCAACTGTAAATTTCGGTGTTCCTCAAGGTTCCGTTTTAGGACCACTATTGTTTTCACTATATATTTTACCACTTGGTGATGTCATTCGGAAACATAATGCTAACTTTCACTGATATGCGGATGACACTCAGCTGTACATTTTGATGAAACATGGTGAAGCCCCAAAATTGCCTTCCTGGAAGCCTGTGTTTCAGACATAAGGAAGTGGATGGCGGCAAATGTTCTACTTTTAAACTCGGACAAAACAGAGATGCTTGTTCTAGGTCCCGTCGCTTGAGTGGGTTGAGTCACTGACGTGATCTTCCTGTCCGGGTTGGCGCTCCCCCTTTGGTTGTGCCGTGGCGGAGATCTTTGTGGGCTATACTCGGCCTTGTCTCAGGATGGTACGTTGGTGGTTGGAGATATCCCTCTAGTGGTGTGGGGGCTGTGCTTCGGCAGAGTGGGTGTGGTTATATCCTGCCTTTTTGGCCCTGTAAGGGGGGTATCGTCGGATGGGGCCACAGTGTCTCCCGAACCCTCCTGTCTCAGCCTCCAGTATTTATGCTGCAATAGTTTGTGTCGGGGGGCTAGGGTCAGTCTGTTATATCTAGAGTATTTCTCCTCTCTTATCCAGTGTCCTGTGTGAATTTAAGCATGCTCTCTCTAATTCTCTCTCTTTTACTCTCTTTCTTTCTTTCTCTCTCTCGGAGGACCTGAGCCTTAGGACCATTCCTCAGGACTACCTGGCCTGATGACTCCTTGCTGTCCCCAGTCCACCTGGTCGTGCTGCTGCTCCAGTTTCAACTGTTCTGCCTGCGGCTATGGAACCCTGACCTGTTCACCAGACATGCTACCTGTCACAGACCTGCTGTTTTCATTTCTCTAAAGACAGCAGGAGCGGTAGAGATGCTCTGAATGATCAACTATGAAAAGCCAACTGATATTTACTCAAATCAAATCACATTTTATTTGTCACATACACATGGTTAGCAGATGTTAATGCGAGTGTAGCGAAATGCTTGTGCCTCTAGTTCCGACCATGCAGTAGTATCTAACAAGTAATCTAACAATTTCACAACAACTACCTTATACACACAAGAGTAAAGGAATGAATACGAGTTTGTACATATAAATATATGGATGAGCGATGGCTGACCGGCGTAGGCAAGATGCAGTAGATGGTATGGAGTACAGTATTTACATATGAGATGAGTAATGTAGGATATGTAAACATTATATAAATGGCATTGTTTATAGTGGCTAGTGATACATTTATTTCATCCAATTATAATTATTAAAGTGGCTAGAGATTTGAGTCGATGGCCGAACGGTATAGGCAAGATTCAGTAGATGGTTTAGAGTACAGTGTATACATTTGATATGAGTAATGTCGGATATGTAAACATTATATAGAAAATTGTTTAAAGTGGCTAGTGATACATTTGTTACATCCAATTCCTATTATTTAAAGTGGCTAGAGATTTAAGTCAGTATGTTTGCAGCAGCCACTCAAACAGCGATGGCTGTTTAACAGTCTGATGGCCTTGAGGTAGAAGCTGTTTTTCAGTCTCTCGGTCCCAGCTTTGATGCACCTGTACTGACCTCGCCTTCTGGATGATAGCGGGGTGAACAGGCAGTGGCTCGGGTGGTTGTTGTCCTTGATTATCTTTTTGGCCTTCCTGTGACATCGGGTGGATCTGTTGGGGCGGTGTGCAAATTGGAGTGGGTCTAGGGTTTCTGGGATAATGGTGTTGATGTGAGCCATGACCAGCCTTTCAAAACACTTCATGGCTACAGATGTCAGTGCTACGAGACGGTAGTCATTTAGGAAGGTTACCTTAGTGTTCTTGGGCACAGGCACGATTGTGGTCTGCTTAAAACGTGTTGGTATTACAGACTCGGACAAGGAGAGGTTGAAAATGTCAGTGAAAACACTTGCCAGTTAGTCAGCACATGCTCGCAGTACCTGTCCTGATAATCCATCTGGCCCTGTGGCCTTGTGAATGTTGACCTGTTTAAAGGTCTTATTCGCTTCGGAGAGGGTGATCACACAGTCTTCCGGAGCAGCTGGTGCTATCATGCATGTCTCAGTGTTATTTGCCTCGAAGCGAGCATAGAAGTAGTTTAGCTCATCTGGTAGGCACGTGTCACTGGGCAGCTCTCAGCTGTGCTTCCCTTTGTGGTCTGTAATGGTTTGCAAGCCCTGCCACATCCAACGAGCACCAGAGCCGGTGTAGTACGAGTGTAGTTCATTACCAATGCACCAGTTCACAAGATCATCCTCGGACTACCATGGTTTCAACGCCATAACCCTACCATCTCATGGTCGAGGGTGAGAATCACAGACTGGTCACCTGAATGCCAGAGGGCATGCTTCTCCAACCCCTGTGGTTCCATGGTGGTTGAGAGTCCTGTGGTTGCCCTTCAGCCCAACATCCCGGAGGTATACCAGGACCTGCGCCACCTGTCTTCCTCCTCATCGCCCCTGGGTTTGTGCTATCGACCTGCTTGCAGGTTCAGCGCCTCCGCGCAGACACATCTACCCTCTGTCGGTGGCTGAGAACCAGGCCATGGAGGATTACATCCAAGAGGTGCTCCAACAAGGTTTCATCTGCACGTCCACTTCTCATGCGTCGGCTGGTTTCTTCTTCGTGGCCAAGAAGGATGGAGGGTTACGTCCATGCATTGACTATGGAGGACTCAGTGAGATTACCACAAAGTATCGGAACCCTCTCCTGTTGGTGCCGGCAGCCTATCGGACAGCTCCGCGGGGCCCGGTTCTTTAACAAACTGGACCTGTGGAGTGTTAACAATCTCATCCGCATCCGGGAGGGGGATGAGTGGAAGACTGCGTTTAGCACGATGTCTGGTCACTACAAATACTTGGTGATGCCATTTGGCTTAGCCAATGCTCAGTCAGTGTCCCAGGCATTCGTTAACGAGGTGCTCAGGGACGCCAGGTGGTCGTGTATATTGTATATTAAACAGAGCCATGAACCCCTCATAGAAATCTAGCTCTCCCAGACGGCCGTAGCCTATTCCAACGCCCGCCCAGTCAGCAGAGAAATAACCGAAGCAAACTAGGACCTCTCGA
Source organism: Brachymystax lenok tsinlingensis (assembly GCA_030435695.1). Lineage (NCBI taxonomy): Eukaryota > Metazoa > Chordata > Actinopteri > Salmoniformes > Salmonidae > Brachymystax > Brachymystax lenok. The sequence goes on from CM059789.1 coordinate 385,823, forward strand.
TGGAGAGGGCTCCCATCTGAGGTGTAAAGTAGAGGGAGCACTGAAGTTGGAAGCCACGGAATTTAGATGGGGTACCGTAATATTTATCCAGGAGGGACAAACGGTGTCGCTGACCTGAGTGGGTTTCTGAATGAGCTGTTGTGCTGGCTCGCTGGGTCGGCTGGTTGTATCCTCCGCTAGCTGAAGGCAATGCCTCCCGGGTGTGTTCAAGACAGTGCAAACTGCGAAGAACCTCTTCCATTGTTGTCCCCAGTTGTGCCAGCTGGTCATGGTGTTGACGTAGAAGGTAACCATGCTCGTCGACCGTCTGGGAAATGGGCCTTAGTCAAAAGTACTGGAGTTCACTATGGGTCCTGGTCAAAAGTACTGGAGTTCACTATGGGTCCTGGTCAAAGTACTGGAGTTCACTATGGGTCCTGGTCAAAAGTACTGGAGTTCACTATGGGTCCTGGTCAAAAGTACTGGAGTTCACTATGGGTCCTGGTCAAAAGTACTGGAGTTCACTATGGGTCCTGGTCAAAAGTACAGGAGTTCACTATGGGTTCTGGTCAAAAGTACAGGAGTTCACTATGTGTCCTGGTCAAAAGTATTGGAGTTCACTATGGGTCCTGGTCAAAGTACTGGAGTTCACTATGGGTCCTGGTCAAAGTACTGGAGTTCACTATGGGTCCTGGTCAAAAGTACAGGAGTTCACTATGGGTTCTGGTCAAAAGTACAGGAGTTCACTATGTGTCCTGGTCAAAAGTATTGGAGTTCACTATGGGTCCTGGTCAAAGTACTGGAGTTCACTATGGGTCCTGGTCAAAGTACTGGAGTTCACTATGGGCCCTGGTCAAAAGTACTGGAGTTCACTATGGGTCCTGGTCAAAGTACTGGAGTTCACTATGGGCCCTGGTCAAAAGTACTGGAGTTCACTATGGGTCCTGGTCAAAAGTACTGGAGTTCACTATGGGTCCTGGTCAAAGTACTGGAGTTCACTATGGGCCCTGGTCAAAAGTACTGGAGTTCACTATGGGCCCTGGTCAAAAGTACTGGAGTTCACTATGGGTCCTGGTCAAAGTACTGGAGTTCACTATGGGCCCTGGTCAAAAGTACTGGAGTTCACTATGGGCCCTGGTCAAAAGTACTGGAGTTCACTATGGGTCCTGGTCAAAAGTGCTGGAGTTCACTATGGGTCCTGGTCAAAGTACAAGAGTTGACTAAATAGGATAGAAGGTACCATTTGAAATACAGTTATGGGCAGAACAGAGCTGTTATCTTGGCCACACCCCTAGGGCCCAGTCTGTCCATTCCCCAGTTTACTGATCTAACACTAATCTATACTGACATCTACAATTCCCTCACTCTCTCTTTTCTCTCTCTACCCCTGTCTCTCTCTCTTTGTAGCATGGAACCATTTACACACACACACACACGGCCAAAAGAGACTGAGTTGAGAGACTGACCCCACGGTCTACTGGGAACAGGAAACTATAATGACGATCCTTGACCTATCACAGGGTTAGGGTCAGGGGTAGGACGGTGGGGGGAGGGTGGGGTTGTTTATCTTTGGTCTCCATTGTGTTATGATCACCAACCCAATACAATAGAATACTACACACAATAACATACAGGCATTGCTGGAAACATGGTTCTTAGAATATACAACTAAACTAGGTGGTAGGTTTCACGGAGAACAGTTGTTCCTGAGAGAAGGAGAGAGGGGGATGGAGAGAGAGTGAGAACGAGAGAGAGAAAGAGAGAAAGAGAGAGAGCTAGAGAGCGAGAAAGAGAGATAGAGAGAGGGATGGAGAGAGAGAGCGAAAGAGAGGAATGGAGAGAGAGCGAGAGAGAGAGGGATAGAGGAATGGAGAGAGAGCGAGAGAGAGAGGGATAGAGGAATGGAGAGAGAGCGAGAGCGAGAGAGAGAGAGATCCTTAATGAAATTATAAAATATACAGACTACAAATTCCAATTGGCTATACTTCAACTCTTTAACATTATCCTCAGCTCTGGAGTCTTCCCCAATATTTGGAACCAAGGACTGATCACGACAATCCACATAAGTGGAGACAAATTTGACCCCAATAACTACCGGTGGATATGCGTAAAAAATGTAATAATCCTCTGCATTATCGTTACAGCAGACTCGTCCTGGCCTTCCTCTATTTCTGATGTCCATCCAGTTTGATTTCTATTTGCCATATATTTGTAACTGTGCTAATCCCCCCCTCCTCAAGTTCTGAACCTACATACATTTTACAGACCCTGTATGTTTTACATGTGTTATCTTGTTGTTATTAGTCCCACCCTTCAGCTCCATTCAACCCCTCCCATCTATCTCTTAACACCATTCATATTGTTTTTCTATTTGCCAAAAGAACAGAGCTTTAAGATGGCGCCAGAGAAGAAGGCTGACATTTTACGTGTTCCTATCCAATTGTGTTTTTATGTTTTGCTATGCCCTCAGACGAACCACCAAACAAGCAAAACATCAATACAGAATTAAGATTGAATCCTACTCCCCCCGGCTCTGACACTCGTCGGATGTGGCAGGGCTTGAAAACTATTGCAGACTACAAACGGAAATCCAGCCGCAAGCTGACCAGTAATGCGATCCTACCAGACGAGCTAAATGCATTTTATGCTCGCTTCGAGCAACACTGAAGTTAAGCAACACTGAAGTATGCATGAGAGCACCAGCTGTTCTGGATGACTGTGTGATAACGCTCTTGGTAGCTGATGTGAGCAAGACCTTTAAACAGGTCAACATTCGCAAAGCTGCGGGGCCAGCCGGATTACCAGGACTGACTAGACCACCATAGTCCCTGTGCCCAAGGAAACGAAGGTAACCTGCCTAAATGATTACCGCCCCGTAACACTCACGTTGGTAGCCGTGAAGTGCTTTGAAAGGCTGGTCATGGCTCACACCAACAGCATCCTCCCGGATACAGTAGACCCACTCGAATTCGCATACCGCCCCAACAGATCCACAGATGACGCAATCTCAATCGCACTCCACACTGCCCTTTCCCACCTGGACAAAAGGAACACCTATGTGAGAATGCTATTCATTGACTACAGCTCAGCGTTCAACACCATAGTGCCCTCAAAGCTCATCACAAGCCAAGGACCCTGGGACTAAACATCTCCCTCTGCAACTGGATATTGGGGCCGCCCCCGTCAGAAAGTGGTAAGGGTAGGCAACAACACGTCTGCTACGCTGACCCTCAACACTGGGGCCCCTCAGGGGTGCGTGCTTAGTCCCCTCCTGTACTCCCTGTTCACCCACGACTGCATGGCCAAACACGACTCCAAAACCATAATTAAGTTTGCTGACGACCCAACAGCGGAAGGCCTGATCACTGACAATGATTAGACAGCCTATAGGGAGGAGGTCAGAGAACTGGCAGTGTGGTGCCAGGACAACAACCTCTCCCTCAACGTGAGCAAGACAAAGGAGCTGATCGTGGACTACAGGAAAAGGCGAGACAAACAGGCCCCCATTAACATCGACCAGGTTGTAGTGGAGAGGGTCGAGAGTTTCAAGTTCCTTGGTGTCCACATCACCAACAAACTATCATGGTCCAAACACACCATGACAGTCGTGAAGAGGGCACGACAACACATTTTCCCACTCAGGAGACTGAAAAGATTTGTCATGGGTCCCCAGATCCTCAGAAAGTTCTACAGCTGCACCATCAAGAGCATCCTGACCAGTTGCATCACCGCCTGGTAAGCATCTGTCACGACTTCGACTGAAGTCGGTTCCCCTCCTCGTTCGGGCGGCGTTCGGCGGTCTTCTAATCATCAACGATCTGCTTTTCATTTTCCATTTGTCTTGTCTTGTTTTCCACACACCTGGTTTGCATTCCCCATCATTATCTGTTGTGTATTTAACCCTCTGTTTCCCCCCATGTCCTTGTGTGTGATTGTTTATTGTTCAGCCGTTTCTTTCCGGCTGGTGCGTTTTATTATGCCTCGCCTGTTTTGCGTTTGGCATGTGTATTTGTATTTACGCGTTTAGCGTTTTGCTTGATTGTTTGATTCAGTAAAGTGTTTTGCTCACTCAGTACTGTTCTCCTGCGCCTGACTCACCAGCTACACAAGAGCCTGACAGCATCTGACCGTAAAGCGCTACAGAGGGTAATGCGTATGGCCCAGTACATCACTGGGGCCAAGCTTCCTGCCATCCAGGGCCTATATACTAGGTGGTGTCAGAGGAAGGCCCCAAAAATTGGCCAAGACTCCAGTCACCCCAGTCATAGACTGTTCTCTCTGCTACCGCACGGCAAGCAGTACCGGAGCGCCAAGTCTAGGTCCAAAAAGCTCCTAAACAGCTTCTACCCCCAAAGCCATAAGACTGCTGAACAATTAATCACATTACATTGACCCCCCCCCCCTCCATTTGTTCTGTACACTGCTGCTACTCGCTGTTTATTATCTATGCATAGTCACAAGGAGAGGGGATGGTAGAGGAAAGGAGAGGGAGGGAAAGGGAGGGAAGGAGAGAGGAGACGATGGGGTAGAAGGGGGGAGAGGAGAGGACAGGAGATGAGCGGAAAGGGGAACGAGAGGGGAGGAGCGGCAAGAGGAGGAGCGGGAAGGAGGGACGAGGAGAGGAGAGGAGAGGAGAGGAGGGAGGAGGAGAGGGAGGAGCGGCAAGAGGAGGAGCGGGAAGGAGGGACGAGGAGAGGGGAGCGGAGAGGAGGGAGGGGAGGAGAGGAGAGGAGAGGAGAGGAGAGAGGAGAGAGGAGGGAGGGGAGGAGAGGAGAGGAGAGGAGAGGAGAGGAGAGGAGAGGAGAGGGGAGGAGAGGAGAGGGAGAGGAGAGAGGGGAGAGGAGAGGGAAGGGAAGGGAAGGAGGGGAGAGGAGAGGGGAGGGAAGGGAAGGAGAGGAGAGGGGAGAGGGGAGGGAAGGGAAGGAGAGGAGAGGGAGGAGAGGAGAGGGGAGGAGAGTGTATGCTCGTGTGTGTTATAACTATGTGTAGCTCACAGTGGGAGTTCTGGTAGCGTGAGAAGAGTATCTGAATGATCCCATGTTAAGGGGTTAGAATTGTCAGAGGTTAGTCTGATTCAGATTACTGAAAAAGAATAAAGACTAAATGGAACTGGACCAATGATGTTACTGAAAAACTCTCTCACTCTCTGTGTTTCTCTGTCTGTCTCTCGCTCTCTCTCTCTCTCTCTCACTCTCTGTGTCTCTCTGTGTCTCTCTGTCTCTCTCTCTCTCTCTCTCACTCTCTGTGTCTCTGTGTCTCTCTGTGTCTCTCTGTCTCTCTCTCTCTCTCTCTCACTCTCTGTGTCTCTGTGTCTCTCTGTGTCTCTCTGTCTCTCTCTCTCTCTCTCTCACTCTCTGTGTCTCTGTGTCTCTGTGTCTCTCTGTGTCTCTCTGTCTCTCTCTCTCTCTCTCTCTCACTCTCTGTGTCTCTGTGTCTCTCTGTGTCTCTCTGTCTCTCTCTCTCCTCTCCTCCCCCATCTCCTTCCCTTCCCTAATCCCCTCTCCTCACCTCTCTACTTCCCTCCCTTTTCATTTCTTCCCTCTCCTTCCTTTCTCCTTCCCTTCCTTGCTCCCAACTCCTCTCCACTCCACCTCTCCTCTCCCCTTCCCTCTCCTCTGGTACTGGGGGTCATCAGAAGGAGAAGTTCCAGGCAGCTGCGAGTGAGTGAGTGTGTGTGCATCTGAATGTGTTCGCTCATGTTTGTGTTTTCATGTGTGCATGTGTGTGTGTTTGTGTGTGTGGCTCAGAGAAACTTGGCCTGACCTCACCCTTCAATTTGTTCTCTTTCTCAATACCTGTTCTCAGAATGTCTGACCATTATTACAGAATATTTTACTGAGGGTTGTGAAACAACAGCAGTCAGCCAGAGAGACAGGCTAACTAACAGACCTGGTCTGAGGTTTTACTTCAATAGCCTTTCTCTCTCTTCCAGGGTCTAGTTCAGAGAGAAAGAGAGAGAGAGACAGTGTTAGAGAGAGAGAGAGAGTTAGATAGAGAGAGAGTTAGATACTTGGCACAATGGAAAGAATTAACAAAAAAACAGAGAAAACTGGAATGCTATTTGGCCCTAAACAGAGAGTACACACTGACCCAAACTTAAGGAAAGCTTTAACTATGTATAGACTCAGTGAGCATAGCCTTGCTATTGAAAAAGGCCGCCGTAGGCAGACCTGGCTGTCAAGAGAAGACAGGCTATGTGCCCACTGCCCACAAAATGAGGTGGAAACTGAGCTGCACTTCCTAACCTCCTGCCAAATGTATGACCATATTAGAGACACATATTTCCCTCAGATTACACAGATCCACAAAGAATTTGAAAACAAACCCGATTTTGATAAACTCCCATATCTATTTGATGAAATACCATTGTGTGTGTAATGTTCTCCGTGATGCCGGTAAGGCAGAGTCAGGTGCAGGACAACAAAAATGAGTGTTCATAAACTTTACTAAAAATGTTCACAAAACGAGTGGAAAAAACAATCATTAGAACACGGAACATAATACAAGAAACAATCACTAGAACACGGAACATAATACAAGAAACAATCACTAGAACACGGAACATAATACAAGAAACAATCACTAGAACACGGAACATAATACAAGAAACAATCACTAGAACACGGAACATAATACAAGAAACAATCACTAGAACACAGAACATAATCAGAACATAATACAATAAACAATCACTAGAACACGGAACATAATACAAGAAACAATCACTAGAACACGGGAACATAATACAAGAAACAATCACTAGAACACGGAACATAATACAACAAACAATCACTAGAACACGGAACATACTACAAGAAACAATCACTAGAACACGGAACATACTACAACAAACAATCACTAGAACACGGAACATAATACAAGAAACAATCACTAGAACACGGAACATAATACAAGAAACAATCACTAGAACACGGAACATAATACAAGAAACAATCACTAGAACACGGAACATAATACAACAAACAATCACTAGAACACGGAACATAATACAAGAAACAATCACTAGAACACGGAACATAATACAACAAACAATCACTAGAACACGGAACATAATACAAGAAACAATCACTAGAACACGGAACATACTACAAGAAACAATCACTAGAACACGGGAACATAATACAAGAAACAATCACTAGAACACGGAACATAATACAACAAACAATCACTAGAACACGGGAACATAATACAAGAAACAATCACTAGAACACGGAACATAATACAACAAACAATCACTAGAACACGGAACATACTACAAGAAACAATCACTAGAACACGAAACATACTACAACAAACAATCACTAGAACACGGAACATAATACAAGAAACAATCACTAGAACACGGAACATAATACAAGAAACAATCACTAGAACACGGAACATAATACAAGAAACAATCACTAGAACACGGAACATAATACAAGAAACAATCACTAGAACACGGAACATAATACAAGAAACAATCACTAGAACACGGAACATAATACAAGAAACAATCACTAGAACACGGAACATAATACAAGAAACAATCACTAGAACACGGGAACATAATACAAGAAACAATCACTAGAACACGGAACATACTACAAGAAACAATCACTAGAACACGGAACATAATACAAGAAACAATCACTAGAACACGGAACATAATACAAGAAACAATCACTAGAACACGGAACATAATACAAGAAACAATCACTAGAACACGGAACATAATACAAGAAACAATCACTAGAACACGGAACATAATACAAGAAACAATCACTAGAACACGGAACATAATACAACAAACAATCACTAGAACACGGAACATAATACAAGAAACAATCACTAGAACACGGAACATAATACAACAAACAATCACTAGAACACGGAACATACTACAAGAAACAATCACTAGAACACAGGAACATAATACAAGAAACAATCACTAGAACACGGAACATAATACAACAAACAATCACTAGAACACGGAACATACTACAAGAAACAATCACTAGAACACAGGAACATAATACAAGAAACAATCACTAGAACACGGAACATAATACAACAAACAATCACGCACACAAACATGGGGGAACCAGAGGGTTAAATAAGGAGCATGTCATCATGGGAATGGAAACCAGGTGTGTGAAAAGGGAAGACAAAACCAACGGGAAATGAATAATGGATCGGTGGCGGCTAGAAGACCGGTGACGTCGACCTCCGAACGCCGCCCCGAACAAGGAGAGGGACCAACCTCGGCTGAAGTCGTGACAGTGTGCCGTCACAGCAGCAATATTTGTGACCTGTTGCCACAAGAAACGGTCAACCAGTGAAGAACAAACACCATTGTAAATACAACCCATATTTATGCTTATTTATTTTCCCTTTTTGTACTTTAACCATTTGTACGTCGTTACAACACTGTATATAGACATAATATGACATTTGTAATGTCTTTAATCTTTTTGATCAGAAACAGTGTAGACATTGTTAATGTTGTAAATGATTATTGTAGCTGGAAACGGCTGATTTTTTATGGAATATCTACATAGGCGTACAGAGGCCCATTATCAGCAAGCATCACTCCTGTGTTCCAATGGCACGTTGAGTTAGCTAATCCAAGGTGATCATTTTAAAAGGCTAATTGATCATTAGAAAACCCTTTTGCAATTATGTTAGCACAGCTGAAACCTGTTGTCCTGATTAAAGAAGCAATAAAACTGACCTTCTTTAGACTAGTTGAGTATCTGGAGCATCAGCATTTGTGGGTTTGATTACAGGCTCAAAATGGCCAGAAACAAAGACCTTTCTTCTGTAACTCGTCAGTCGATTCTTGTTCTGAGAAATTAAGGCTATTCCATGTGAGAAATTGCCAAGAAACTGAAGATCTCGTACAACTCTGTGTACTACTCCCTTCACAGAACAGTGCAAACTGGCTCTAACCAGAATGAAAGAGGAGTGGGAGGCCCCAGTGCACAACTGAGCAAGAGGACAAGTACATTAGAGTGTCTGGTTTGAGAAACGCACGCCTCACAAGTCCTCAACTGGCAGCTTCATTAAATAGTACCCGCAAAACACCAGTCTCAACGTCAACAGTGAAGAGGCGACTCAAGGATGCTGGCCTTCTAGGCAGAGTTCCTCTGTAGAGTGTCTGTGTTCTTTTGCCCATCTTAATCTTTTATTTTTATTGGCCAGTCTGAGATATGGCTTTTTCTTTGCAACTCTGCCTAGAAGGCCAACATCCCGAAGAGGGTTGGAGACAGTCACAATTTCTGGACTCTCCGTGCTGCTGTGCGGTTTGTTGGTACTTTGCTACCTGCCAACTTTACAGTTTAACCGTTTAATAAAAATATTTATTTTTACACATTTACCAACCACATTTACCAATTTTCTCATGGCTTCTGGAGGGAAATGCTGTCCGAATGCTCAACCGGTGTCGCTCATTCAGCCAACAGAAACTTTCAACCGGTTCTCCCCATTAAGCAACGGGTCGGAGTCAGAGGACGAGCCTTCTCTGGTCTCTACTCCTCCCGTTACGGGGTCTGAGACGCCAAGGCCTCCCACCGTTAGCTCTGACAAATTGAAAACCCTAGTCATTGGCGACTCCATTACCCACAGTATTAGACTTAAAAAGAATCATCCAGCGATCATACACTGTTTACCAGGGGGTATGGCTACCGACGTTAAGGCTAATCTGAAGATGGTGCTGGCTAAAGCTAAATCTGGCAAGTGTAGAGAGTATTGGGATATTGTTATCCACGTTGGCACTAACGATATTCGGATGAAACAGTCACCAAGCACAACATAGCTTCAGTGTGTAAATTACTTAGAAAGATGTTGTTGCTCTGCTCGAACCCTAGCTAACAAGTTGAATCAACAATATTTACTAAATACCTAAACAATCACACAGAATTACATATAAACAGGATGGATCATACATTGATTACTAATCATGTCATGTAAAGCCCCTAGTGGACTAACCCGATATGACGGCTGGCTATACGAAGGAAGGGGGTTAGGTTTGAATGAAAGAGCGGGAAGACTGAGGGACAAAGGGATTGGGTCTCTATCGGACCTTGAGAAGCTATGCTACCGTAAATACAGAATCTGATGCATTCTAATAACTGTCCATTTGGAAAAGGAAAATGCATTATATATATTTACTCTGAGCTGTGCTTCGATAGATGGGTCGAAGATGGAAGACTGGTTTTCCCAGCAGAGATCGCCATTTTCCTTTGAAGAATCTTTCTGGTCGTAGTGTTGTAGAGCGAATACGTTAAAGTAGCCTGTCGTTCTTAGGAGATTGTCTGTCCTTTCCTAGGCCACGTATGTTTACAGCTTCTGCTGATAACTCGACTTCTAGGATGTATCACTTCTTACTTAGTGAATAATCGTTCAAAGTTCATACCAAGTTGCCTTAATCAGCTCGTGCTGTATTCTGTCTGGTCTTGTCGAAATTCACCATTCCAGAGTGGTGATCGTCACCTCTATGTTGAAATGCACTCTTTTAATAGTTGGGACAGTAGTCCTAATATTTCTGGAACTAAGGTTGACTTCTGTCAACGGGCTTTTGTACTGGGGGAGATTACTTATGAAAGTTTACTTATGAAAACAATTCTCTCATTTAGAAGCTAAAGTCACATTTCATCTTCTCACAAATAGTTTCATATTTAAACGTTTAAATTGCACAACAATTCCATCTTTAGAATCGTACAATCAATATGACTTTGTTTCACCAATCTAACTACATAATAACATAAAATAAAATGACAAAATAACATAATGGTAGTCATGTATTTGAATGGTAAATCTCTATTGATAAACTGGGTGAATCAAGATGTAGTGTAGGCCTACGCAATTCAGATTACATGTATTTATAAAGTCCTTTTTACATCAGCTGATGTCACAAAGTGCTGTACAGAAACCCAGCCTAAAACCCCAAACAGCAAGCAATGCAGGTGTAGAAGCACGGTGGCTAGGAAAAACTCTCTAGAAAGGCCAGAGCCTAGGAAGAAACCTAGAGAGGAACCAGGCTATGAGGGGTGGCCAGTCCTCTTCTGGCTGTGCCGGGTGGAGATTATAGCAGAACATGGCCAAGATTTTCAAATGTTCATAGATGACCAGCAGGTCAGCACCTCAGGAGTAAATGTCACTTGGCTTTTCATAGCCGAGCATTCAGAGGTTGAGACAGCAGGTGTGAGAGGGAGAAAGAGAGTCGAAGTTAGCACGTCCGGTGAACAGGTCAAGGTTCCATAGCTACAGGCAAAACAGTTGAAACTGGATCAGCAGCACGACCAGGTGGGAGTGTTGTCATCAGGCCAGGTAGTCCTGAGGCATGGGCCTAGGGCTCAGGTCCTCAGAGAGAGAGGAGAGAGAATTAAAGGGAGCATACTTAAGTTCACACAGGACACCAGATAAGACAGGAGAATGACACCAGATACAACATACTGACCCTAGCCCACCGGCACATGGACTATTGCAGCATAGATACTGGAGGCTGAGACAGGGGCGTGGGTCGGGTGACACTATGGCCCCGACCGACGATACACAAGGACAGGGCCAACCAGGTAGGATATAACCCCACCCTCTTTTCCAAAGCACAGCCCCCACACTAGAATTCTGATCACCTGTTCACACACCTGTATGTCATTATCATACACTCTTTAGTTCAGTACTTTGCACCCCATCACTGTGAGGTATTGTTTTGTTTTGTGACACACTTCTATTCGGAGCGCTGTGGTTCCTGTAATCTACTCCTCCCGTGTATGATAGTTTTTGCCTGCCTCACTAACGACGCCTTTTGCCTATTCCCTGTCGGATTTCCTATTATCAACCTATTGCCTAATTTCCCAGACGACGTTATTAGCCTTTTCCCTGCCTGTACTGTTGCCTTGTTGGACCCCCTGTGTATGACCTTCTGCCTGCCCCTGGACCCAGCTACCTGCCTCTTCCTGTGGTCCTTTACAATAAACACCTGCTACGCCCTACGCTACCAGCTCTGTCACCCATCGTGTTCATTACAGTTCTCAGTACATTGCGCAGACAGGAATAAAGAACTCTCCGGGAAGAAGAAAGGCAGTGGTGTATGTTTCATGATTAACTACTCATGGTGTGATTGTGATAACGTACAGGAACTCAAGTCCTTTTGGTCCTAGAATACCTCCCAATAAAAATGCAGATTGTATTACCTCCCAAGAGAATTGTCTTCGGTTATAGTCACAGGCGTGTATATTCCCCCTCAAGCCAATACCACGACGGACCTCAAGGAACTACACTGGACTTTGTGCAAACTGGAAACCACATAACCTGACGCCGCATTTATTGTAACTGGGGATTTTAACAAAGCAAATTAGAGTAAAACGCTACCGAAGTTCTGTCAAAAAACATTGACTGTAGTACTCACCCTGGGAAAACGCTCAACCACTGTTACTCCCCCTTCCGGAATGCCTACAAGGCCCCCCCATCCTCCCTTCAGCAAATCAGATCACAAATCCATTTTGCTCCTCCATCCCTATAGGCAAAAACTCAAACAGGAAGTACCCGTGCTAAGGTCTATTCAACGTTGGTCTAACCAATCAGAATACATGCTTCAAGATTGTTTCGATCACATGGACTGTGATATGTTCCGAGTTGCCTCTGAGAATAACATTGACGTATACACTGACAAGGTGACTGAGTTCATCAGGAAGTGTATAGGGGATGTTGTTTACACTGTGACTATTAAAACCTACCCAAATCAGAAACCATGGATAGATGGCAGTATTCGTGCAAAACTGAAAGCGCGAACCACCACATTTAACCATGGCAAGGTGACTGGGAATATGGTTGAATACAAACAGTGCAGTTATTCCCTCCGAAAGTAAATCAAACAGACAAAACATCAGTACAGAGACATAGTGGAGTTGCAATTCAACTGCTCAGACAACAAGACGTATGTGGCAGGGTCTCCAGACAATCACGGACTACATCAAGACGTATGGGGCAGGGTCTCCAGACAATCACAGACTACATCAAGACGTATGTGGCAGGGTCTCCAGACAATCACGGACTACAACAAGACGTATGGGGCAGGGTCTCCAGACAATCACAGACTACAACAAGTCGTATGGGGCAGGGTCTCCAGACAATCACGGACTACATCAAGACGTATGGGGCAGGGTCTCCAGACAATCACAGACTACAACAAGACGTATGGGGCAGGGTCTCCAGACAATCACGGACTACAACAAGACGTATGGGGCAGGGTCTCCAGACAATCACGGACTACAACAAGACGTATGGGGCAGGGTCTCCAGACAATCACGGACTACAACAAGACGTATGGGGCAGGGTCTCCAGACAATCACAGACTACAACAAGACGTATGGGGCAGGGTCTCCAGACAATCACAGACTACAACAAGACGTATGGGGCAGGGTCTCCAGACAATCACGGACTACAACAAGACGTATGGGGCAGGGTCTCCAGACAATCACAGACTACAACAAGACGTATGGGGCAGGGTCTCCAGACAATCACGGACTACATCAAGACGTATGGGGCAGGGTCTCCAGACAATCACAGACTACAACAAGACGTATGTGGCAGGGTCTCCAGACAATCACGGACTACATCAAGACGTATGGGGCAGGGTCTCCAGACAATCACAGACTACAACAAGGCGTATGGGGCAGGGTCTCCAGACAATCACGGACTACAACAAGGCGTATGGGGCAGGGTCTCCAGACAATCACGGACTACAACAAGACGTATGTGGCAGGGTCTCCAGACAATCACGGACTACATCAAGACGTATGTGGCAGGGTCTCCAGACAATCACGGACTACATCAAGACGTATGGGGCAGGGTCTCCAGACAATCACGGACTACATCAAGACGTATGTGGCAGGGTCTCCAGACAATCACGGACTACATCAAGACGTATGTGGCAGGGTCTCCAGACAATCACAGACTACAACAAGACGTATGGGGCAGGGTCTCCAGACAATCACAGACTACAACAAGACGTATGGGGCAGGGTCTCCAGACAATCACGGACTACAACAAGACGTATGGGGCAGGGTCTCCAGACAATCACAGACTACAACAAGACGTATGGGGCAGGGTCTCCAGACAATCACGGACTACAACAAGACGTATGGGGCAGGGTCTCCAGACAATCACAGACTACAACAAGACGTATGGGGCAGGGTCTCCAGACAATCACGGACTACATCAAGACGTATGGGGCAGGGTCTCCAGACAATCACAGACTACAACAAGACGTATGTGGCAGGGTCTCCAGACAATCACGGACTACATCAAGACGTATGGGGCAGGGTCTCCAGACAATCACAGACTACATCAAGACGTATGGGGCAGGGTCTCCAGACAATCACGGACTACAACAAGACGTATGGGGCAGGGTCTCCAAACAATCACAGACTACAACAAGACGTATGGGGCAGGGTCTCCAGACAATCACAGACTACAACAAGACGTATGGGGCAGGGTCTCCAGACAATCACGGACTACAACAAGACGTATGGGGCAGGGTCTCCAGACAATCACAGACTACAACAAGACGTATGGGGCAGGGTCTCCAGACAATCACAGACTACATCAAGACGTATGTGGCAGGGTCTCCAGACAATCACGGACTACATCAAGACGTATGGGGCAGGGTCTCCAGACAATCACGGACTACAACAAGACGTATGGGGCAGGGTCTCCAGACAATCACAGACTACAACAAGACGTATGGGGCAGGGTCTCCAGACAATCACGGACTACATCAAGACGTATGGGGCAGGGTCTCCAGACAATCACAGACTACAACAAGACGTATGTGGCAGGGTCTCCAGACAATCACGGACTACATCAAGACGTATGGGGCAGGGTCTCCAGACAATCACAGACTACATCAAGACGTATGGGGCAGGGTCTCCAGACAATCACGGACTACAACAAGACGTATGTGGCAGGGTCTCCAGACAATCACAGACTACAACAAGACGTATGGGGCAGGGTCTCCAGACAATCACAGACTACATCAAGACGTATGTGGCAGGGTCTCCAGACAATCACGGACTACATCAAGACGTATGGGGCAGGGTCTCCAGACAATCACGGACTACAACAAGACGTATGGGGCAGGGTCTCCAGACAATCACGGACTACATCAAGACGTATGGGGCAGGGTCTCCAGACAATCACAGACTACAACAAGACGTATGTGGCAGTAGTTGTAAGCACAGGACACCTACAACACCCGATGTCACAGGAAGGCCAAAAACCACCCGGTAACTCAACCCTGCACCTTTTAGGCTGCTGTCCTATATATTTAGACATGGAATCACTGGTCACTTTAATAACGGAACACTAGTCACTTTAATAATGTTTACATACTGCTCTACTCATCTCATATGTATATACTGTATTCTATTCTACTGTATTTTAGTAAATGCCACTCCAACATTGCTCGTCCTAGCATTTATATATTTCTTAATTCCATTATTTTACTTTTAGATGTGTGTGTATTGTTGTGAATTGTTAGATATTACTGCACTGTTGGAGCTAGGAACACAAGCATTTCGCCACACCCTCAATAACATCTGCTAAATATGTGTATGGACCAATAACATCTGCTAAATATGTGTATGGACCAATAACATCTGTTAAATATGTGTATGGACCAATAACATCTGATAAATATGTGTATGGACCAATAATATCTGTTAAATATGTGTATGGACCAATAACATCTGTTAAATATGTGACCAATAACATCTGTTAAATATGTGTATGGACCAATAACATCTGTTAAATATGTGACCAATAATCAAATCAAATCAAATTTTATTTGTCACATACACATGGTTAGCAGATGTTAATGCGAGTGTAGCGAAATGCTTGTGCTTCTAGTTCCGACCATGCAGTAGTATCTAACAAGTAATCTAACAAATTCACAACAACTACCTTATACACACAAGAGTAAAGGAATGAATACGAGTATGTACATATAAATATATGGATGAGCGATGGCTGACCGGCATAGGCAAGATGCAGTAGATGGTATGGAGTATGTCGGATACGTAAACATTATATACAAAATTGTTTAAAGTGGCTAGTGATACATTTGTTACATCCAATTCCTATGCATGAAGTGGCTAGAGATTTAAGTCAGTATGTTGGCAGCAGCCACTCAATGTTAGTGATGGCTGTTTAACAGTCTGATGGCCTTGAGGTAGAAGCTGTTTTTCAGTCTCTCGGTCCCAGCTTTGATGCACCTGTACTGACCTCGCCTTCTGGATGATAGCGGGGTGAACAGGCAGTGGCTCGGGTGGTTGTTGTCCTTGATGATCTTTTTGGCCTTTCTGTGATATCGGGTGGTGTAGGTGTCCTGGAGGGCAGGTAGTTTAACCCCGGTGATGCGTTGTGCAGTCCTCACTACCCTCTGGAGAGCCTTACGGTTGTGGGCGGAGCAGTTGCCGTACCAGGCGGTGATACAGCCCGACAGGATGCTCTCGATTGTGCATCTGTAAAAGTTTGTGAGTGATTTTGGTGACAAGCCAAATTTCTTCAGCCTCCTGAGGTTGAAGAGGCGCTGTTGCGCCTTCTTCACCACGCTGTCTGTGTGGGTGGACCAATTCAGTTTGTCCGTGATGTGTACGCCGAGGAACTTAAAACTTTCCACCTTCTCCACTACTGACCCCTCGATGTGGATAGGGGGGTGCTCCCTCTCCTGTTTCCTGAAGTCCACGATCATCTCCTTTGTTTTGTTGACATTGAGTGAGAGGTTATTTTCCTGACACCACACTCCGAGGGCCCTCACCTCCTCTCTGTAGGCCGTCTCGCCGTTGTTGGTAATCAAGCCTACCACTGTAGTGTCGTCAGCAAACTTGATGATTGAGTTGGATGCGTGCTTGGCCACGCAGTCATGGGTAAACAGGGAGTACAGGAGAGGGCTGAGAACGCACCCTTGTGGGGCCCCAGTGTTGAGGATCAGCGGGGTGGAGATGTTGTTTCCTACCCTCACCACCTGGGACCGGCCCGTCAGGAAGTCCAGGACCCAGTTGCACAGGGCTGGAGTCGAGACCCAGGGTCTCGAGCTTAATGACGAGCTTGGAGGGAACTATGGTGTTAAATGCTGAGCTGTAGTCGATGAACAGCATTCTTACATAAGTATTCCTCTTGTCCAGATGGGTTAGGGCAGTATGCAGTGTGATTGCGATTGCGTCGTCTGTGGACCTATTGGGACGGTAAGCAAATTGGAGTGGGTCCAGGGTGTCTGGCAGGATGGAGGTGATATGATCCTTGACTAATCTCTCAAAGCACTTCATGATGACGGAAGTGAGTGCTACGGGCGATAGTCATTTAGCTCAGTCACCTTAGCTTTCTTGGGAACAGGAACAATGGTGGCCCTCTTGAAGCATGTGGGAACAGCAGACTGGGATAGGGACTGATTGAATATGTCCGTAAACACACCAGCCAGCTGGTCTGCGCATGCTCTGAGGACACGGCCAGGGATGCCATCTGGGCCGGCAGCCTTGCGAGGGTTAACACATTTAAATGTTTTTCTCACATTGGCTGCTGTGAAGGTGAGCCCGCAGGTTTTGGTAGCGGGCCGTGTCGGTGGCACTGTATTGTCCTCAAAGCGAGCAAAGAAGTTGTTTAGTTTGTCTGGGAGCAGGGCGTCATGGTCCGCGACGGGCTGGTTTTCTTTTTGTAGTCCGTGATTGACTGTAGACCCTGCCACATTCCTCTTGTGTCTGAGCCATTGAATTGTGACTCTACTTTGTCTCTATATTGACGCTTAGCTTGTTTGATTGCCTTGCGGAGGGAGTAGCTGCACTGTTTGTATTCAGTCATGTTTCCGGTAGCCTTTACCTGGTTAAAAGCAGTGGTTCGCGCTTTCAGTTTTGCACGAATGCTGCCATCAATCCATGGTTTCTGGTTGGGGAAGGTTTTGATATTTGCTATGGGTACAACATCACCAATGCATTTGCTAATAAACTCGCTCACCGAATCAGCGTATACATCAATGTTGTTGTCAGATGCTATCCGAACATATCCCAGTCCACGTGCTCAAGCAATCTTGAAGCATGGAATCAGATTGTTCGGACCAGCGTTGAACAGACCTGAGAACGGGCGTTTCCTGTTTTAGTTTCTGTTTGTAGGCTGGGAGCAACAAAATGGAGTCATGGTCAGACTTGCCGAAAGGAGGGCGGAGAATAGCCTTGTATGCATCACGGAAGTTGGAATAACAGTGGTCCAGGATTTTACCAGCCCGGTGGCACATTCGATATGCTGGTAAAATTTCGGGAGCCTTGTTCTTAAATTAGCCTTATTAAAATCCCCAGCCACAATAAATGCAGCCTCAGGATATGTGGTTTCCAGTTTACATAGAGTCCGATGAATTTCTTTCAGTGCTGTCGATGTATCAGCTTGAGGGGGGATGTACACGGCTGTGATTATAATCGAAGAGAATTCTCTTGGTAGATAATGCGGTCTGCATTTGATTGTAAGGAATTCTATGTCAGGTGAACAAAAGGACTTGAGTTCCTGTATGTTGTTATGATCACACCACGTCTCGTTAATCATAAGACACACACCCCCACCCTTCTTCTTACCAGAGAGATGTTTGTTTCTGTCGGTAGCGATGCGTGGAGAAACCAGGTGGCTGTACCGACTCAGATAACGTGTCCTGAGTGAGCCATGTTTCCGTGAAGCAAAGAACGTTGCAGTCTCGGATGTCTCTCTGAAAGGCAACCCTTGATCTGATTTCGTCTACTTTGTTGTCAAGAGACTGTACATTGGCGATTAAAATACTCGGGAGAGGTGCACGATGCGCCCGTCGACGTATCTTGACCAAAAGACCGGCCCGTTTCCCTCTTCTCCGGCGCCGCCGTTTTGAGTCGCCGGGTGCTATCCATTCTATTGTCCTGGCTGGGGTAACAAACCGAGAATCCTCTTTGGGAAAGTCGTATTCCTGGTCGTAATGTTGGTTGACGTTGCTCTTATATAATGTTGGTTGACGTTGCTCTTATATCCAATAGTTCCTCCCGGTTGTATGTAATAAAACTTAATATTTCCCGGGGTAACAATGTAAGAAATAATACATAAAAAAACAAAATACTGCATGGTTTCCTGAGAACGTGAAGCGAGGCTGCCATCTCTGTCGGCGCCGGAAGTTCATAACATCTGCTAAAAATGTGTATGGACCAATAACATCTGCTAAATATGTGTATGGACCAATAACATCAGTTAAATATGTGACCAATAACATCTGTTAAATATGTGTATGGACCAATAACATCTGTTAAATATGTGTATGGATCAATAACATCTGATTTAATTTGAAATCTTATACTAAGTCGTTTATAATTTGAATGTTAATATATTTAGAAAGCATTTCAATAATTTCAAGCCTCTATTCCCCCACTTTTGTTGAATATGAAAAGAAACACGAATTTTCATATTTGTATCATATTTGATGATATAAAACGCTAACCTCCCCTGTTATTGTAATGGTGGGGTGGCAGGTAGTCTAGTGGTTAGAGCGTTGGACTTGTAACTGGAGGGTTGCAAGTTTGAATCCCCGAGCTGACAAGGTAAAAATCTGTCGTTCTGCCCCTGAACAAGGCAGTTAACCCACTGTTCCCTGGGCGCCGAAGATGTGGATGTCGATTAAGGCAGCCCCCCGCACCTCTCTGATTCAGAGGGGTTGGGTTAAATGCAGAAGACACATTTCAGTTGAAGGCATTTGGTTGTACAACTGACTAATAATGGTGACTTTGATATAAAACGCTAACCTCCCCTGTTATTGTAATGGTGAGAGGTTAGCATGTCTTGGGGTATGATATAAACGCTAACCTCCTGTTATTGTAATGGTGAGAGGTTAGCATGTCTTGGGGGTATGATATAAAACGCTAATCTCCCCTGTTATTGTAATGGTGAGAGGTTAGCATGTCTTGGGGGTATGATATAAAACGCTAATCTCCCCTGTTATTGTAATGGTGAGAGGTTAGCATGTCTTGGGGGTATGATATAAAACGCTAACCTCCTGTTATTGTAATGGTGAGAGGTTAGCATGTCTTGGGGTATGATATAAAACGCTAACCTCCTGTTATTGTAATGGTGAGAGGTTAGCATGTCTTGGGGTATGATATATAATGCTAACCTCCCTGTTATTGTAATGGTGAGAGGTTAGCATGTCTTGGGGTATGATATAAAGCGCTAACCTCCCTGTTATTGTAATGGTGAGAGGTTAGCATGTCTTGGGGTAGGATATAAAATGCTAACCTCCTGTTATTGTAATGGTGAGAGGTTAGCATGTCTTGGGGTATGATATAAAACGCTAACCTCCCTGTTATTGTAATGGTGAGAGGTCAGCATGTCTTGGGGGTATGATATAAAACGCTAACCTCCCTGTTATTGTAATGGTGAGAGGTCAGCATGTCTTGGGGTATGATATAAAACGCTAACCTCCCCTGTTATTGTAATGGTGAGAGGTCAGCATGTCTTGGGGGTATGATATAAAACGCTAACCTCCCCTGTTATTGTAATGGTGAGAGGTCAGCATGTCTTGGGGGTATGATATAAAACGCTAACCTCCCCTGTTATTGTAATGGTGAGAGGTTAGCATGTCTTGGGGGTATGATATAAAACGCTAATCTCCCCTGTTATTGTAATGGTGAGAGGTTAGCATGTCTTGGGGTATGATATAAACGCTAATCTCCCTGTTATTGTAATGGTGAGAGGTCAGCATGTCTTGGGGGTATGATATAAAAACGCTAACCTCCTGTTATTGTAATGGTGAGAGGTTAGCATGTCTTGGGGGTATGATATAAAACGCTAATCTCCCCTGTTATTGTAATGGTGAGACGTTAGCATGTCTTGGGGTAAATTTCCCACTCATTTTGTCTAACGTTAGTAGCCAGTACCTTAGTCAAAGATGCATCACACCTGAGACAGACCAAGCGGAAGAAAAGTAAACCTTTAAAATATCCCTCTGGTGGCCAAGTTGAAATATTTTAAGAAATTCTGTTGGTTGGTGGATATAACGTGTAAGGGCTTTGATAGGCTGATGCATGATTTGTTACAGGAAATAATCTCTGCCACCTGCTCAGGTTAGCATATGGCTAAATGTGGGAGATTATGTAAAGGATACAGCTAACATGAGCGTTTTGTCCTGTGCAACTATGTCAATGATTTTAATTGGCTGATGCGCATTTTGAGACAGAGAAAAAGTTGAAACTTAAACGTAAACTTTTTCTAATATTAGCAAGTATGAATATTAGATTATTAAATTCAATTGACATTCTTCAGCAGTCCTCTCCGGTGATGCTGTGGGTCTCTGTGGTCATGCCAACAAACACTACGGCTGCATCACAAATGATAATCAATTCCCTTTACAGGGCACTACTTTAGACCAGGACCTGTTGGGAAAAGTGTGCGGTTTGGGATGTTCCTACTACTACTGGTGGTGCTGAGTCTGAGACAAAGGCAGTTGTCCATCCATCAGTTAGATTTCATTATGAAGACAGATGGCTGGAACCCTATGGAGAAGGAACCAGTCTTTTGTGTACAGTGGGATAGGCGTAGGGTTGGTTAGGGTTCTGCACAGCAGCATTTCTCCATTATGTCCTTGACAACAGGGTTACTATTTAGAGGAGGTGCTGCAGGCATTATTGACCAAATAACAGCCATTAGGTTTTTAATAAATTTATATGGCATTATTTAGGCTATTTCACTACCACGAGAAGATA
The DNA here is from genome assembly GCA_030435695.1 of Brachymystax lenok tsinlingensis. Taxonomy (NCBI): domain Eukaryota; kingdom Metazoa; phylum Chordata; class Actinopteri; order Salmoniformes; family Salmonidae; genus Brachymystax; species Brachymystax lenok. The sequence continues at coordinate 407,560 of CM059789.1, forward strand.
AAGCTGTTCTGAGTAAAATGAAAGTTGTAAGCAGAGATCTGGCGGATCTGTCCTAGTCTCTGATTGGTTGTCCCAGTAGCGTTCCCAGTCCGTGAACACGGCTATAAAACCCGGCGCTGTCCCCCCTGCGCGCTAGAGCGCATCAGACCGTTGCGAAATAGAGAGAGAGACCATAGAGATGTTGGGAGCCACAGAGCACGAGGTCAGTTCATTGAAACCGCTGAACCCAAACCGCCCCAGTGTTGGTGATTTTTACTGAAGACTGACAGATCTAACGGACAGATTGAATGGTTATTCTTTCCCTACTGGACTATTGGGTTTTATTGGAATAATAATACTAAAATACTCCACCACAACTCTGTATCATCCCAGCGGCAAGGTGAGATTCTAACGGGACTCTGCATCTTTATAGTGGACCCATCAGCTTCTGGAATCAGAGTTTGATTTGATATGATTATATGATTTAATTAGTATTAGAAGTGAGCTTCAGGAGTATGGAGAGATGATGACGCACGGCTTTCCTGTCGCGCGCTCTGGAATATGGAACATATCAAGAATCACACGACATTTATCAACGCCGTCACTCCTTATAAAAAACACATTTTACTTTTTCGTTGAATTGATAAATACCTCAATGCCATTAATGATAAAGAATGGAACAAGTATTTGTTTATCCATCTCTTTTACAGATAAAAACATCTACAAGTTGGAGATGAACAGAATAGGCTCTGACACAGTAGCTAAGTAATTACAATTTAGCAAATGAACACTGGGAGTGATAGATGTGCAGAGGATGATGTGCAAGTAGAGATACTGGTGTGCAAATCAGCAGAAAAGTAAATAAAAACAATATGGGGATGAGGTAGGTAGTTGGATGGGCTATTTACTGATTGGCTGTGTACAGGTACAGCGATCTGTGAGCTGCTCTGACAGCTGATGCTTTAAGTTACTGAGGGAAATATAAGTCTCCAGCTTCAGCGATTTTTGCAATTCGTTCCAGTCATTGGCAGCAGAGAACTGGAAGGAAAGGCGGCCAAAGGAGATGTTGGCTTTGGGGGTGACCAGTGAAATATACCTGCTGGTGCGTGCTACAGGTGGGTGTTGCTATGGTGACCAGTGAGCTGAGATAAGATGGGGCTTTACCTTGCAAAGACTTATAGATTACCTGGAGCCAGTGGGTTTGGCAACGAATATGTAGTGAGGGCCAGCCAATGAGAGCATACATGTCGCAGTGGTGGGTGGTATATAGGGCTTTGGTGACAAAACGGATGGCACTGTGATAGACTGCATCCAGTTTGCTGCTGAGTAGAGTGTTGGAGGCTATTTGTAAATGACATCGCCGAAGTTGAGGATCGGTAGGATAGTCCGTTTTACGAGGGTATGTTTGGCAGCGTGAGTGAAGGAGGCTTTGTTGTGAAATAGGAAGCAGATTCTAGATTTAATTTTGAATTTGATATTTTTAATATGAGTCTGGAAGGAGAGTTTACAGTCTAGCCTGACACCTAGAAATTTGTAGTTGTCCACATATTCTAAGTCACCGTCCTGAGTAGTGATGCTAGTCGGGAGGGCGGGTGCAGGCAGCGAACGGTTGAAAAGCATGCATTTAGTTTTACTAGCGTTTAAGAGCAGTTGGAGGCCACGGAAGGAGTTTTGTATGGCATTGAAGCTTGTTTGGAGGTTTGTTAACACAGTGTCCAAAGAAGGGCCAGATGTATAGAGAATGGTGTCGTCTGCGTAGAGGTGGATCAGGGAATCACCCACAGCAAGAGCGACATCGTTAATATATACAGCGAAAAGAGTCGGCCCGAGAATTGAACTCTGTGGTACCCCCATAGAGACTGCCAGAGGTCCGGACAACAGACCCTCCGATTCGACACACTGAACTCTGTCTGAGAAGTAGTTAGTGAACCAGGCGAGGCAGTCATTTGAGAAACCAAGGCTGTTGAGTCTGCCAATAAGAATACGGTGATTGACAGGGTTGAAAGCCTTGTCCAGGTTGCACAGTACTGTCTTTTACCGACGGCGGTTATGATATTGTTTAGTACCTTGAGTGTGGCTGAGGTGCACCCGTGACCAGCTCGGAAACCGGATTGCACAGCGGAGAAGGTACGGTGGGATTTGAAATGGTCAGTGATCTGTTTATTAACATGGCTTTCAAAGACTTTAGAAACGCAGGGCAGGATGGATATAGGTCTGTAACAGTTTGGGTCTAGAGTGTCTCCCCGTTTGAAGAGGGGGATGACCGCAGCAGCTTTCCAATCTTTAGGGATCTCGGACGATACGAAAGAGAGGTTGAACAGACTGGTAATAGGAGTTGCAACAATGGCGGTGGATAATTTTAGAAAGAGAGGGTCCAGATTATCTAGCCCAGCTGATTTGTACGGGTCCAGGTTTTGCAGCTCTTTCAGAACATCTGCTATCTGGATTTGGGTGAAGGAGAAGCTGGGGAGGCTTGGGCAAATAGATGCGGGGGGTGCGGAGCTGTTGGCCGGGGTTGGGTTTGCCAGGAGGAAAGCATGGCCAGCCGTAGAGAAATGCTTATTGAAATTCGCGATTATTGTGGATTTATCGGTGGTGACCGTGTTACCTAGCCTCAGTGCAGTGGGCAGCTGGGAGGAGGTGCTCTTATTCTCCATGGACTTTACAGTGTTCCAGAACTTTTTGGAGTTAGAGCTACAGGATGCAAATTTCTGTTTGAAAAAGCTAGCCTTTCCTTTCCTGACTGACTGCATGTATTGGTTCCTGACTTCCCTGAAAAGTTGCATATCGCGGGGACTATTTGATGCTAGTGCAGTCCGCCACAGGATGTTTTTGTGCTGGTCTAGGGCAGTCAGGTCTGGAGTGAACCAAGGGCTATATCTGTTCTTAGTTCTACATGCTTATTTAAGATGGTGAGGAAATTACTTTTAAAGAACAACCAGGCATCCTCTACTGACGGGATGAGGTCAATGTCCTTCCAGGATACCCGGGCCAGGTCGATTAGAAAAGCCTGCTCGCAGAAGTGTTTTAGGGAGCGTTTGACAGTGGTCGTTTGTCCACGGACCCATAGCGGATGCAGGCAATGAGGCAGTGGTCGCTGAGATCCTGGTTGAAGACAACAGAGGTGTATTTGGAGGGCAAGTTGGTCTAGAACAAACTGAGGGGGGAGGATTCTGATGTTATTAACATGCATGAAACCAATGCTTTTTCGGTTACAGAAGTCAACAAATGACTTGACATAATTTTAGTTCATATGGAGGCCGAAAAAGCACCATGCTGAAAAATCTGATTAGCATAATTTACTGTCTTTCCCACACACTGTTAATTGCCAAATTCAAGAATGGTTAGTTAGGGTTGTGACTTAGTTAGGGTTATGGTTATGGGATTGGGTTAGCAAGGGTATTGGTTATGGGTTAGAGTGAGTTAGGGTCTTGGTTATGGGTTAGAGGTAGTTAGGGTCTTGGTTATGGGTTAGAGTGAGTTAGGGTCTTGTTTATGGTTAGACGTAGTAAGGTGTTGGTTATGGTTAGAGGTAGTTAGGATTTTGTTTTTGGTTAGAGGTAGATAGGATTATGGGCTAGAGCTACTTGGGGTCTTGGTTATGGGTTAGATGTAGTTAGGGTCTTGGTTATGGGTTAGATGTAGTTAGGATCTTGGTTATGGGTTAGAGGTAGTTAGAGTCTTGGTTATGGGTAAGCAGTAGTTAGGTGTCTGGTTATGGGTTAGAGGTACTTATGGTAGTGGTTATGGCTTAGAGGTATTTATGGTAGTGGTTATGGGTTAGAGGTACTTATGGTAGTGGTTATGGTTTAGAGGTACTTATGGTAGTGGTTATGGTTTAGAGGTACTTATGGTAGTGGTTATGGTTTAGAGGTAGTTAGAGTCTTGGTTATGGGTTAGAGGTACTTATGGTAGTGGTTATGGTTTAGAGGAGTACTCATGGTAGTGGTTATGGGTTAGAGGTACTTATGGTAGTGGTTATGGTTTAGAGGCACTTATGGTAGTGGTTATGGTTTAGAGGCACTGGTAGTGGTTAGTTAGTATTAGTGGTTATGGGTTATATTTATGGTAGTGGTTATGGTTTAGAGGTATTTATGGTAGTGGTTATGGTTTAGAGGTAGTTAGAGTCTTGGTTATGGTTAGAGGTATTTATGGTAGTGGTTATGGTTTAGAGGTATTTATGGTAGTGGTTATGGTTTACAGGTACTTATGGTAGTGGTTATGGTTTAGAGGTATTTATGGTAGTGGTTATGGTTTAGAGGTAGTTAGAGTCTTGGTTATGGGTTAGAGGTACTTATGGTAGTGGTTATGGTTTAGAGGTACTTATGGTAGTGGTTATGGGTTAGAGGTATTTATGGTAGTGGTTATGGTTTAGAGGTACTTATGGTAGTGGTTATGGTTTAGAGGTACTCATGGTAGTGGTTATGGGTTAGAGGTACTTATGGTAGTGGTTATGGTTTAGAGGTAGTTAGAGTCTTGGTTATGGGTTAGAGGTACTTATGGTAGTGGTTATGGTTTAGAGGTACTTATGGTAGTGGTTATGGTTTAGAGGTACTTATGGTAGTGGTTATGGTTTAGAGGTATTTATGGTAGTGGTTATGGTTTAGAGGTAGTTAGAGTCTTGGTTATGGGTTAGAGGTACTTATGGTAGTGGTTATGGTTTAGAGGTACTTATGGTAGTGGTTATGGGTTAGAGGTACTTATGGTAGTGGTTATGGGTTAGAGGTATTTATGGTAGTGGTTATGGTTTACAGGTACTTATGGTAGTGGTTATGGTTTAGAGGTATTTATGGTAGTGGTTATGGTTTAGAGGTACTTATGGTAGTGGTTATGGGTTAGAGATACTTATGGTAGTGGTTATGGTTTAGAGGTACTTATGGTAGTGGTTATGGTTTAGAGGTAGTTAGAGTCTTGGTTATGGGTTAGAGGTACTTATGGTAGTGGTTATGGTTTAGAGGTACTTATGGTAGTGGTTATGGTTTAGAGGTACTTATGGTAGTGGTTATGGGTTAGAGGTACTTATGGTAGTGGTTATGGTTTAGAGGTAGTTAGAGTCTTGGTTATGGGTTAGAGGTACTTATGGTAGTGGTTATGGTTTAGAGGTACTTATGGTAGTGGTTATGGGTTTAGAGGTACTTATGGTAGTGGTTATGGGTTAGAGGTATTTATGGTAGTGGTTATGGTTTAGAGGTATTTATGGTAGTGGTTATGGTTTAGAGGTAGTTAGAGTCTTGGTTATGGGTTAGAGGTATTTATGGTAGTGGTTATGGTTTAGAGGTATTTATGGTAGTGGTTATGGTTTAGAGGTACTTATGGTAGTGGTTATGGTTTAGAGGTATTTATGGTAGTGGTTATGGTTTAGAGGTAGTTAGAGTCTTGGTTATGGGTTAGAGGTACTTATGGTAGTGGTTATGGTTTAGGAGGTACTTATGGTAGTGGTTATGGGTTAGAGGTATTTATGGTAGTGGTTATGGTTTAGAGGTACTTATGGTAGTGGTTATGGTTTAGAGGTACTCATGGTAGTGGTTATGGGTTAGAGGTACTTATGGTAGTGGTTATGGTTTAGAGGTAGTTAGAGTCTTGGTTATGGGTTAGAGGTACTTATGGTAGTGGTTATGGTTTAGAGGTACTTATGGTAGTGGTTATGGTTTAGAGGTACTTATGGTAGTGGTTATGGTTTAGAGGTATTTATGGTAGTGGTTATGGTTTAGAGGTAGTTAGAGTCTTGGTTATGGGTTAGAGGTACTTATGGTAGTGGTTATGGTTTAGAGGTACTTATGGTAGTGGTTATGGGTTAGAGGTACTTATGGTAGTGGTTATGGGTTAGAGGTATTTATGGTAGTGGTTATGGTTTAGAGGTACTTATGGTAGTGGTTATGGTTTAGAGGTACTTATGGTAGTGGTTATGGGTTAGAGGTAGTTATGGTAGTGGTTATGGGTTAGAGGTACTTATGGTAGTGGTTATGGGTTAGAGGTACTTATGGTAATGGTTATGGGCTGGAGGAAGTTAGGGTTCTTTTTTTGTTGTAGTTATGATATTGGTTATGGTTTAGAGGTCATTAGGGTCTTGGTTATGGGTTAGAGGTAGTTAGAGTCTTGGTTATGGGTTAGAGGTAGTTAGAGTCTTGGTTATGGGTTAGATGTAGTTAGGGTCTTGGTTATGGGTTAGAGGTAGTTAGGGTCTTGGTTATGGGTTAGATGTAGTTAGGGTCTTGGTTATGGGTTAGAGGTAGTTAGGGTCTTGGTTATGGGTTAGATGTAGTTAGAGTCTTGGTTATGGGTTAGAGGTAGTTAGAGTCTTGGTTATGGGTTAGAGGTAGTTAGAGTCTTGGTTATGGGTTAGATGTAGTTAGGGTCTTGGTTATGGGTTAGAGGTAGTTAGGGTCTTGGTTATGGGTTAGAGGTAGTTAGGGTCTTGGTTATGGGTTAGATGTAGTTAGGGTCTTGGTTATGGGTTAGATGTAGTTAGAGTCTTGGTTATGGGTTAGATGTAGTTAGGGTCTTGGTTATGGGTTAGATGTAGTTAGGGTCTTGGTTATGGGTTAGAGGTAGTTAGAGTCTTGGTTATGGGTTAGAGCTAGTTAGGGTCTTGTTTATGGGTTACAGGTAGTTAGGGTCTTGGTTATGGGTTAGATGTAGTTAGGGTCTTGTTTATGGGTTAGAGGTAGTTAGGGTCTTGGTTATAGGTTAGTGGTAGTTACGGTTTTGGTTATGGGTTAGATGTAGTTAGGGTCTTGGTTATGGGTTAGAGGTTGTTAGGGTCTTGGTTATGGGTTAGATGTAGTTAGATTCTTGGTTATGGGTTAGAGGTAGTTAGGGTCTTGGTTATGGGTTAGATGTAGTTAGGGTCTTGGTTATGGGTTAGATGTAGTTAGGGTCTTGGTTATGGGTTAGATGTAGTTAGGGTCTTGGTTATGGGTTAGATGTAGTTAGGGTCTTGGTTATGGGTTAGAGGTAGTTAGAGTCTTGGTTATGGGTTAGAGCTAGTTAGGGTCTTGTTTATGGGTTAGATGTACTTATGGTAGTGGTTATGGTTTAGAGGTACTTATGGTAGTGGTTATGGTTTAGAGGTACTTATGGTAGTGGTTATGGTTTAGAGGTATTTATGGTAGTGGTTATGGTTTAGAGGTAGTTAGAGTCTTGGTTATGGGTTAGAGGTACTTATGGTAGTGGTTATGGTTTAGAGGTACTTATGGTAGTGGTTATGGGTTAGAGGTACTTATGGTAGTGGTTATGGGTTAGAGGTATTTATGGTAGTGGTTATGGTTTAGAGGTACTTATGGTAGTGGTTATGGTTTAGAGGTACTTATGGTAGTGGTTATGGGTTAGAGGTAGTTATGGTAGTGGTTATGGGTTAGAGGTACTTATGGTAGTGGTTATGGGTTAGAGGTACTTATGGTAGTGGTTATGGTTTAGAGGTAGTTAGAGTCTTGGTTATGGGTTAGAGGTACTTATGGTAGTGGTTATGGTTTAGAGGTACTTATGGTAGTGGTTATGGTTTAGAGGTACTCATGGTAGTGGTTATGGGTTAGAGGTACTTATGGTAGTGGTTATGGTTTAGAGGTAGTTAGAGTCTTGGTTATGGGTTAGAGGTACTTATGGTAGTGGTTATGGTTTAGAGGTACTTATGGTAGTGGTTATGGGTTAGAGGTACTTATGGTAGTGGTTATGGGTTAGAGGTATTTATGGTAGTGGTTATGGTTTAGAGGTATTTATGGTAGTGGTTATGGTTTAGAGGTAGTTAGAGTCTTGGTTATGGGTTAGAGGTATTTATGGTAGTGGTTATGGTTTAGAGGTATTTATGGTAGTGGTTATGGTTTAGAGGTACTTATGGTAGTGGTTATGGTTTAGAGGTATTTATGGTAGTGGTTATGGTTTAGAGGTAGTTAGAGTCTTGGTTATGGGTTAGAGGTACTTATGGTAGTGGTTATGGTTTAGAGGTACTTATGGTAGTGGTTATGGGTTAGAGGTATTTATGGTAGTGGTTATGGTTTAGAGGTACTTATGGTAGTGGTTATGGTTTAGAGGTACTCATGGTAGTGGTTATGGGTTAGAGGTACTTATGGTAGTGGTTATGGTTTAGAGGTAGTTAGAGTCTTGGTTATGGGTTAGAGGTACTTATGGTAGTGGTTATGGTTTAGAGGTACTTATGGTAGTGGTTATGGTTTAGAGGTACTTATGGTAGTGGTTATGGTTTAGAGGTATTTATGGTAGTGGTTATGGTTTAGAGGTAGTTAGAGTCTTGGTTATGGGTTAGAGGTACTTATGGTAGTGGTTATGGTTTAGAGGTACTTATGGTAGTGGTTATGGGTTAGAGGTACTTATGGTAGTGGTTATGGGTTAGAGGTATTTATGGTAGTGGTTATGGTTTAGAGGTACTTATGGTAGTGGTTATGGTTTAGAGGTACTTATGGTAGTGGTTATGGGTTAGAGGTAGTTATGGTAGTGGTTATGGGTTAGAGGTACTTATGGTAGTGGTTATGGGTTAGAGGTACTTATGGTAATGGTTATGGGCTGGAGGAAGTTAGGGTTCTTTTTTTGTTGTAGTTATGATATTGGTTATGGTTTAGAGGTCATTAGGGTCTTGGTTATGGGTTAGAGGTAGTTAGAGTCTTGGTTATGGGTTAGAGGTAGTTAGAGTCTTGGTTATGGGTTAGATGTAGTTAGGGTCTTGGTTATGGGTTAGAGGTAGTTAGGGTCTTGGTTATGGGTTAGATGTAGTTAGGGTCTTGGTTATGGGTTAGAGGTAGTTAGGGTCTTGGTTATGGGTTAGATGTAGTTAGAGTCTTGGTTATGGGTTAGAGGTAGTTAGAGTCTTGGTTATGGGTTAGAGGTAGTTAGAGTCTTGGTTATGGGTTAGATGTAGTTAGGGTCTTGGTTATGGGTTAGAGGTAGTTAGGGTCTTGGTTATGGGTTAGAGGTAGTTAGGGTCTTGGTTATGGGTTAGATGTAGTTAGGGTCTTGGTTATGGGTTAGATGTAGTTAGAGTCTTGGTTATGGGTTAGATGTAGTTAGGGTCTTGGTTATGGGTTAGATGTAGTTAGGGTCTTGGTTATGGGTTAGAGGTAGTTAGAGTCTTGGTTATGGGTTAGAGCTAGTTAGGGTCTTGTTTATGGGTTACAGGTAGTTAGGGTCTTGGTTATGGGTTAGATGTAGTTAGGGTCTTGTTTATGTGTTAGAGGTAGTTAGGGTCTTGGTTATAGGTTAGTGGTAGTTACGGTTTTGGTTATGGGTTAGATGTAGTTAGGGTCTTGGTTATGGGTTAGAGGTTGTTAGGGTCTTGGTTATGGGTTAGATGTAGTTAGATTCTTGGTTATGGGTTAGAGGTAGTTAGGGTCTTGGTTATGGGTTAGATGTAGTTAGGGTCTTGGTTATGGGTTAGATGTAGTTAGGGTCTTGGTTATGGGTTAGATGTAGTTAGGGTCTTGGTTATGGGTTAGATGTAGTTAGGGTCTTGGTTATGGGTTAGAGGTAGTTAGAGTCTTGGTTATGGGTTAGAGCTAGTTAGGGTCTTGTTTATGGGTTAGAGGTAGTTAGGGTCTTGGTTATGGGTTAGAGGTAGTTAGAGTCTTGGTTATGGGTTAGAGCTAGTTAGGGTCTTGTTTATGGGTTACAGGTAGTTAGGGTCTTGGTTATGGGTTAGATGTAGTTAGGGTCTTGTTTATGGGTTAGAGGTAGTTAGGGTCTTGGTTATGGGTTAGATGTAGTTAGAGTCTTGGTTATGGGTTAGAGGTAGTTAGAGTCTTGGTTATGGGTTAGATGTAGTTAGGGTCTTGGTTATGGGTTAGATGTAGTTAGGGTCTTGGTTATGGGTTAGATGTAGTTAGGGTCTTGGTTATGGGTTAGATGTAGTTAGGGTCTTGGTTATGGGTTAGATGTAGTTAGGGTCTTGGTTATGGGTTAGATGTAGTTAGGGTCTTGGTTATGGGTTAGATGTAGTTAGGGTCTTGGTTATGGGTTAGAGGTAGTTAGAGTCTTGGTTATGGGTTAGAGCTAGTTAGGGTCTTGTTTATGGGTTAGAGGTAGTTAGGGTCTTGGTTATGGGTTAGATGTAGTTAGGGTCTTGTTTATGGGTTAGAGGTAGTTAGGGTCTTGGTTATAGGTTAGTGGTAGTTAGGGTTTTGGTTATGGGTTAGATGTAGTTAGGGTCTTGGTTATGGGTTAGAGGTTGTTAGGGTCTTGGTTATGGGTTAGATGTAGTTAGAGTCTTGGTTATGGGTTAGAGGTAGTTAGAGTCTTGGTTATGGGTTAGATGTAGTTAGGGTCTTGGTTATGGGTTAGATGTAGTTAGGGTCTTGGTTATGGGTTAGATGTAGTTAGAGTCTTGTTTATGGGTTAGAGGTAGTTAGGGTCTTGGTTATGGGTTAGATGTAGTTAGGGTCTTGTTTATGGGTTAGAGGTAGTTAGAGTCTTGGTTATAGGTTAGATGTAGTTAGAGTCTTGGTTATGGGTTAGTTGTAGTTAGGGTCTTGGTTATGGGTTAGAGGTAGTTAGGGTCTTGGTTATGGGTTAGAGGTAGTTAGGGTCTTGGTTATGGGTTAGATGTAGTTAGGGTCTTGGTTATGTGTTAGATGTAGTTAGGGTCTTGGTTATAGGTTAAATGTAGTTAGAGTCTTGGTTATGGGTTAGATGTAGTTAGGGTCTTGGTTATGGGTTAGAGGTAGTTAGGATCTTGGTTATGGGTTAGAGGTAGTTAGGTTCTTGGTTATGGGTTAGAGGAAGTTAGGGTCTTGGTTATAGGTTAGAGGAAGTTAGGGTCTTGGTTATAGGTTAGAGGTAGTTAGGGACTTGGTTATGGGTTAGAGTTAGTAATGGTTATGGGTTAGAGGTAGTTAGGGTTTTGGTTATGGGTTAGTGGTAGTTAGGGTCTTGGTTATGGGTTAGAGGTCATTAGGATCTTGGTTATGGGTTAGAGGTAGTTAGGGTCTTGGTTATGGGTTAGTGGTAGTTAGGGTCTTGGTTATAGGTTAGAGGTAGTTAGGGTCTTGGTTATGGGTTAGAGGTAGTTAGGGTCTTGGTTATGGGTTAGAGTTAGTAATGGTTATGGGTTAGAGGAAGTTAGAGTCTTGGTTATGGGTTAGAGGTAGTTAGGATCTTGGTTATTGGCTAGAAGTTTTCAGCGTATTAGTTACAGGTTGGAGGAAGTTAGGGCAATTTTTATGGGATGGCGGTAGATAGTGTCTTGGTTATGTGTTAGAGATTGTTAGGATAAAAGTTTTTGGTTAAGGGTAGTTGTGTTTATGGTTTAGAGGAAGTTAAAGTCATTTTTATGGGTTAGAGGTAGTTAGGGTCTTGGTTATGGGTTAGTGGTAGTTAGAGTCTTGGTTATAGGTTTTATGTAGTTAGAGTCTTGGTTATGGGTTAGAGATTGTTAGGGTTTTGGTTATGGGTTAGAGGTAGTTAGGGTCTTGGTTATAGGTTTGAGGTAGTTAGGGTCTTGGTTATAGGTTTGAGGTAGTTAGGGTCTTGGTTATAGGTTAGAGGTAGTTAGAGTCTTGGTTATGGGTTAGAGGTAGTTAGGGTCTTGGTTATAGGTTATAGGTAGTTAGGGTCTTGGTTATGGGTTAGAGTTAGTAATGGTTATGGGTTAGAGGTAGTTAGATTCTTGGTTATGGGTTAGAGGTAGTTAGGGTCTTGGTTATGGGTTAGAGGTAGTTACAGTCTTGGTTATGGGTTAGATGTAGTTAGAGTCTTGGGTATGGGTTAGAGGTAGTTAGAGTCTTGGTTATGGGTTAGATGTAGTTAGGGTCTTGGTTATGGGTTAGATGTAGTTAGGGTCTTGGTTATGGGTTAGATGTAGTTAGAGTCTTGGTTATGGGTTAGAGGTAGTTAGGGTCTTGGTTATGGGTTAGATGTAGTTAGAGTCTTGGTTATGGGTTAGATGTAGTTAGGGTCTTGGTTATGGGTTAGATGTAGTTAGAGTCTTGGTTATGGGTTAGAGGTAGTTAGGGTCTTGGTTATGGGTTAGATGTAGTTAGAGTCTTGGTTATGGGTTAGTGGTAGTTAGGGTTTTGGTTATGGGTTAGATGTAGTTAGGGTCTTGGTTATGGGTTAGAGGTAGTTAGGGTCTTGGTTATGGGTTAGATGTAGTTAGGGTTTTGGTTATGGGTTAGATGTAGTTAGAGTCTTGGTTATGGGTTAGAGGTATTTAGAGTCTTGGTTATGGGTTAGAGGTAGTTAGGGTCTTGGTTATGGGTTAGATGTAGTTAGGGTCTTGGTTATGGGTTAGAGGTAGTTAGAGTCTTGGTTATGGGTTAGAGGTAGTTAGGGTTTTGGTTATTTGTTAGATGTAGTTAGAGTCTTGGTTATGGGTTAGAGGTAGTTAGAGTCTTGGTTATGGGTTAGAGGTAGTTAGGGTCTTGGTTATGGGTTAGAGGTAGTTAGGGTCTTGGTTATGGGTTAGAGGTAGTTAGAGTCTTGGTTTTGGGTTAGATGTAGTTAGAGTCTTGGTTATGGGTTAGAGGTAGTTAGGGTTTTGGTTATGGGTTAGATGTAATTAGGGTCTTGGTTATGGGTTAGAGGTAGTTAGAGTCTTGGTTATGGGTTAGTGGTAGTTAGGATTTTGGTTATAGGTTAGAGGAGGGTTGGGTTCTTGGCTATGTTTAGAGTTAGTAATGGTTATAGGTTAGAGGTAGTTAGGGTCTTGGTTATGGGTTAGTGGTAGTTAGGGTTTTGGTTTTAGGTTAGAGGAGGGTTGGGGTCTTGGCTATGTTTAGAGTTAGTAATGGTTATGGGTTAGAGGTAGTTAGGGTCTTGGTTATGGGTTAGTGGTAGTTAGGGTTCTGGTTATAGGTTAGAGGAGGGTTGGGGTCTTGGCTATGTTTAGAGTTAGTAATGGTTATGGGTTAGAGGTAGTTAGGGTCTTGGTTATGGGTTAGTGGTAGTTAGGGTTTTGGTTATAGGTTAGAGGAGGGTTGGGGTCTTGGCTATGTTTAGAGTTAGTAATGGTTATGGGTTAGAGGTCGTTAGGGTCTTGGCTATGTTTAGAGTTAGTAATGGTTATGGGTTAGAGGTAGTTAGGGTCTTGGCTATGTTTAGAGTTAGTAATGGTTATGGGTTAGAGGTAGCTAGAAGCACAAGCATTTCACTACACCCGCAATAACATCTTCTAATCACGTGTATGTGACTATTAAGATTTGATTGATTTACAGGATGGCAACATTAAACCTCATTTAGATTATTTAAAGAGACAGTCCTAATGACCTGTAGTGTGTGTGCGTGTCAGACAGTAGTAGGCTGGGAGGTTTGTAGTGTGTGTGCTTGTCAGACAGTAGTTGGCTGGGAGGTTTGTAGTGTGTGTGCGTGTCAGACAGTAGTTGGCTGGGTGGTTTGTAATGTGTGTGTGTGTCAGACAGTAGTTGGCTGGGAGGTTTGTAGTGTGTGTGCGTGTCAGACAGTAGTTGGCTGGGTGGTTTGTAATGTGTGTGTGTGTCAGACAGTAGTTGGCTGGGAGGTTTGTAGTGTGTGTGTGTCAGACAGTAGTTGGCTGGGTGGTTTGTAATGTGTGTGTGTCAGACAGTAGTAGGCTGGGAGGTTTGTAGTGTGTGTGCGTGTCAGACAGTAGTTGGCTGGGAGGTTTGTAGTGTGTGTGCGTGTCAGACAGTAGTAGGCTGGGAGGTTTGTAGTGTGTGTGCGTGTCAGACAGTAGTGGGCTGGGTGGTTTGTAATGTGTGTGCGTGTCAGACAGTAGTAGGCTGGGAGGTTTGTAATGTGTGTGCGTGTCAGACAGTAGTAGGCTGGGAGGTTTGTAATGTGTGTGCGTGTCAGACAGTAGTGGGCTGGGAGGTTTGTAGTGTGTGTGCGTGTCAGACAGTAGTAGGCTGGGAGGTTTGTAGTGTGTGTGCGTGTCAGACAGTAGTAGGCTGGGAGGTTTGTAGTGTGTGCGTGTCAGACAGTAGTAGGCTGGGAGGTTTGTAGTGTGTGTGCGTGTCAGACAGTAGTAGGCTGGGAGGTTTGTAATGTGTGTGCGTGTCAGACAGTAGTAGGCTGGGAGGTTTGTAGTGTGTGTGTGTGTTAGGGGTTAGAGGAGGGTTAGGGTTAGGGGATAGAGGAGGGTTGGGTTAGGGGTTAGAGGAGGGTTGGGTTAGGGTTAGGGGTCAGAGGAGGGTTGGGTTAGGGGGTAGAGGAGGGTTGGGTTAGGGTTAGGGGTCAGAGGAGGGTTGGGTTAGAGGAGGGTTGGGTTAGGGTTAGGGGATAGAGGAGGGTTGGGTTAGGGTTAGGGGTTAGAGGAGGGTTGGGTTAGGGGTTAGAGGAGGGTTGGGTTAGGGTTGGGGTTAGAGGAGGGTTGGGTTAGGGTTAGGGGATAGAGGAGGGTTGGGTTAGTGTTAGGGGTTAGAGGAGGGTTGGGTTAGGGTTAGGGGTTAGAGGAGGGTTGGGTTAGGGGTTAGAGGAGGGTTGGGTTAGGGTTAGGGGATAGAGGAGGGTTGGGTTAGGGTTAAGGGTTAGAGGAGGGTTGGGTTAGGGGTTAGAGGAGTGTTGGGTTAGGGTTAGGGGTTAGAGGAGGGTTAGGGTTAGTGTTAGGGGTTAGAGGAGGGTTAGGGTTAGGGGTTAGAGGAGGGTTGGGTTAGGGTTAGGGGTTAGAGGAGGGTTGGGTTAGGGTTAGAGAGGGGTTAGGGTTAGGTTAGAGAGGGTTGGGTTAGGGTTAGTGTTAGGGTTAGAGGAGGGTTGGGTTAGTGTTAGGGTTAGGGGTTAGAGGAGAGTTGGGTTAGGGTTAGGGGTTAGAGGAGGGTTGGGTTAGGGTTAGGGGTTACAGGAGGGTTGGGTTAGGGGATAGAGGAGGGTTAGGGGTTAGAGGAGGGTTGGGTTAGGGGATAGAGGAGGGTTGGGTTAGGGTTAGGGGTTAGAGGAGGGTTGGGTTAGGGGGTAGAGGAGGGTTAGGGGTTAGAGGAGGGTTGGGTTAGGGTTAGGGGTTAGAGGAGGGTTGGGTTAGGGGGTAGAGGAGGGTTAGGGGTTAGAGGAGGGTTGGGTTAGGGGATAGAGGAGGGTTGGGTTAGGGGATAGAGGAGGGTTGGGTTAGGGTTAGGGGTGAGAGGAGGGTTGGGTTAGGGGTTAGAGGAGGGTTGGGTTAGGGGTTAGAGGAGGGTTGGGTTAGGGTTAGAGGAGGGTTGGGTTAGGGGTTAGAGGAGGGTTGGGTTAGGGTTAGGGGTTAGAGGAGGGTTGGGTTAGGGTGCAGAGGACAGATACAAGGGGTTGTATCCTCCCTCCAGATGCTCTATCAAACAGCTCTTTCATACTGACCATCCCCAAGATGCCCTCGGCATTATGGGCCACATGACTGGCGAACCCTGCAAAACAAAGTCCCTCTGTGTCCTGCCACACACACACACACACACACACACGTTCTACGACCAGAATAATACCCACTCAAGAACCTCACCAGTAGGGAAAGAGGGGGATACCTAGTCCAACTGATGTATTCAACTGAAATTTGAATTAGAGAGGTGTGGGTGGCTGCATTAATCAACATCTTCTTCAGCGCCCGGGGAACAGTGGGTTAACTGCCTTGCTTTGTCAGCTCTGGGATTCAATCCGGCAACCTTCCAGTTACTGGCCCAATGCTTTAACCACTAGGCTATCTGCCATAGTGACACAGTGTGTGACGTTTCTGTCTCTGTTTTTCATACCCTCCAGGTTGCTGAGAGGAGAGAACACAGTGATCCAGGACCTGAGAGTGTGTCTTTCTGTTTGTGTGTGTGAGTCTGAGCGCATGTCTCTGAGTGTGTGTATGTCTTGGTGAGTGTGCATCTGTGTGTGTGTGTCTTTGAGTGTGTGTGTTGTTGTCTCTGCGTCTGTGTGTGAGTGAGGATGAGGTCATCAGGACTACTACTGTGTGTTCTGGCTGTAGCGACGGC
The DNA here is from genome assembly GCA_030435695.1 of Brachymystax lenok tsinlingensis. NCBI lineage: Eukaryota > Metazoa > Chordata > Actinopteri > Salmoniformes > Salmonidae > Brachymystax > Brachymystax lenok. Next base: position 423,390 of record CM059789.1, read on the forward strand.
GTCCTCCTCACGGTTCACCCGTGACACGTCATCTCAGAGCCCCAGGGTCATTACGGAGGAGACAAATCCCACCAACCTTCTCCTGGACACCCTGAACCCCAACAGCTCCCTCCCTGTCCCCCCTCTCCCCCCGCCTTCCAACCACGCCCACAAGGCCCCTACCCCCCCATGTGTATCAAGCCCACAGAGATTAAACAAGCCTTTAAGTATGTGAACACAGTGGTGAGCTGTGTGATCTTTGTGGTGGGGATGATCGGTAACTCCACCTTATTAAGGATCATCTATAAGAACAAGTGTATGAGAAACGGACCCAACGTTCTGATTGGCTCTCTTGCCTTGGGGGATCTTCTCTACATCCTCATTGCCATCCCCATCAACGTCTTCAAGGTAGGGAGGGGTCACCCTAAAACCCCATTAAAGAATGGAGCACCCTGACCCTAACCCATTAAAGAATGGAGCACCCTGACCCTAACCCCATTAAAGAATGGAGCACCCTGACCCTAACCCCATTAAAGAATGGAGCACCCTGACCCTAACCCATTAAAGAATGGAGCACCCTGACCCTAACCCATTAAAGAATGGAGCACCCTGACCCTAACCCCATTAAAGAATGGAGCACCCTGACCCTAACCCATTAAAGAATGGAGCACCCTGACCCTAACCCATTAAAGAATGGAGCACCCTGACCCTAACCCCATTAAAGAATGGAGCACCCTGACCCTAACCCCATTAAAGAATGGAGCACCCTGACCCTATTCACTAATATAACTGTTGCTGACTGCTCAATCCACCCTGACCCTAACCCATTAATAATAACCAACAGTTATAATAATCAACAGTTACAGTAGTCAACAACAGTTATAATAGTCAACAGTTATAGTAGTGAACAACAGTTACAGTAGTCAACAGTTATAGTAGTCAACAGTTATAGTAGTGAACAACAGTTATAGTAGTCAGCAACAGTTATAGTAGTGAAAAACAGTTATAGTAGTCAACAGTTATAGTAGTGAACAACAGTTATAGTAGTCAAAAATTATAGTAGTCAACAGTTATAATAGTCAACAACAGTTATAGTAGTGAACAACAGTTATAGTAGTCAGCAACAGTTATAGTAGTCAACAGTTATAGTAGTGAACAACAGTTATAGTAGTCAAAAATTATAGTAGTCAACAGTTATAATAGTCAACAACAGTTATAGTAGTGAACAACAGTTATAGTAGTCAGCAACAGTTATAGTAGTCAACAGTTATAGTAGTGAACAACAGTTATAGTAGTCAACAGTTATAGTAGTCAACAGTTATAATAGTCAACAACAGTTATAGTAGTGAACAACAGTTATAGTAGTCAACAGTTATAGTAGTGAACAACAGTTATAGTAGTCAACAGTTATAGTAGTCAACAGTTATAGTAGTGAACAACAGTTATAGTAGTCAACAGTTATAGTAGTGAACAACAGTTATAGTAGTCAACAGTTATAGTAGTCAACAGTTATAGTAGTGAACAACAGTTATAGTAGTGAACAACAGTTATAGTAGTCAACAGTTATAGTAGTCAACAGTTATAGTAGTCAACAGTTATAGTAGTGAACAACAGTTATAGTAGTCAGCAACAGTTATAGTAGTGAACAACAGTTATAGTAGTCAACAGTTATAGTAGTGAACAACAGTTATAGTAGTCAACAGTTATAGTAGTGAACAACAGTTATAGTAGTCAACAACAGTTATAGTAGTGAACAACAGTTATAGTAGTGAAAAACAGTTATAGTAGTCAACAGTTATAGTAGTCAACAGTTATAGTAGTGAACAACAGTTATAGTAGTCAGCAACAGTTATAGTAGTCAACAACAGTTATAGTAGTCAACAGTTATAGTAGTGAACAACAGTTATAGTAGTCAAAAATTATAGTAGTCAACAGTTATAATAGTCAACAACAGTTATAGTAGTCAACAACAGTTATAGTAGTCAACAACAGTTAAAGTAGTGAACAACAGTTATAGTAGTCAACAGTTATAGTAGTGAACAACAGTTACAGTAGTGAACAACAGTTATAGTAGTGAACAACAGTTATAGTAGTCAACAGTTATAGTAGTCAAAAGTTACAGTAGTCAACAGTTATAGTAGTCAACAGTTATAGTAGTCAACAGTTATAGTAGTCATCAACAGTTATAGTAGTCAATAACAGTTAAAGTAGTGAACAACAGTTATAGTAGTCAACAGTTATAGTAGTGAACAACAGTTATAGTAGTGAACAACAGTTATAGTAGTCAACAGTTATAGTAGTCAACAGTTATAGTAGTGAACAACAGTTATAGTAGTGAACAACAGTTATAGTAGTCAACAGTTACAGTAGCGAACAACAGTCACAGTAGTCAACAACAGTTATAGTAGTCAACAGTTATAGTAGTGAACAACAGTTATAGTAGTCAACAATTATAGTAGTCAACAGTTATAATAGTCAACAACAGTTATAGTAGTCAACAACAGTTATAGTAGTCAACAACAGTTAAAGTAGTGAACAACAGTTATAGTAGTCAACAGTTATAATAGTCAACAACAGTTATAGTAGTCAATAACAGTTAAAGTAGTGAACAACAGTTATAGTAGTCAACAGTTATAGTAGTGAACAACAGTTACAGTAGTGAACAACAGTTATAGTAGTCAACATTTATAGTAGTCAACAGTTATAGTAGTGAACAACAGTTATAGTAGTCAACAATTATAGTAGTCAACAGTTATAGTAGTGAACAACAGTTATAGTAGTCAACAATTATAGTAGTCAACAGTTATAGTAGTGAACAACAGTTATAGTAGTCAACAGTTATAGTAGTGAACAACAGTTACAGTAGTGAACAACAGTTATAGTAGTCAACATTTATAGTAGTCAACAGTTATAGTAGTGAACAACAGTTATAGTAGTGAACAACAGTTATAGTAGTGAACAACAGTTATAGTAGTCAAAAGTTATAGTAGTCAACAGTTATAGTAGTCAACAGTTATAGTAGTCAACAGTTATAGTAGTGAACAACAGTTATAGTAGTCAGCAAAAGTTATAGTAGTGAACAACAGTTATAGTAGTCAACAGTTATAGTAGTGAACAACAGTTATAGTAGTCAACAGTTATAGTAGTGAACAACAGTTATAGTAGTCAACAACAGTTATAGTAGTGAACAACAGTTATAGTAGTGAACAACAGTTAAAGTAGTCAACAGTTATAGTAGTCAACAGTTATAGTAGTGAACAACAGTTATAGTAGTCAGCAACAGTTATAGTAGTCAACAACAGTTATAGTAGTCAACAGTTATAGTAGTGAACAACAGTTATAGTAGTCAAAAATTATAGTAGTCAACAGTTATAATAGTCAACAACAGTTATAGTAGTCAACAACAGTTATAGTAGTCAACAACAGTTAAAGTAGTGAACAACAGTTATAGTAGTCAACAGTTATAGTAGTGAACAACAGTTACAGTAGTGAACAACAGTTATAGTAGTGAACAACAGTTATAGTAGTCAACAGTTATAGTAGTCAAAAGTTACAGTAGTCAACAGTTATAGTAGTCAACAGTTATAGTAGTCAACAACAGTTATAGTAGTCAATAACAGTTAAAGTAGTGAACAACAGTTATAGTAGTCAACAGTTATAGTAGTGAACAACAGTTATAGTAGTGAACAACAGTTATAGTAGTCAACAGTTATAGTAGTCAAAAGTTACAGTAGTCAACAGTTATAGTAGTCACCAGTTATAGTAGTGAACAACAGTTATAGTAGAGAACAACAGTTATAGTAGTCAACAGTTATAGTAGTCAAAAGTTACAGTAGTCAACAGTTATAGTAGTCAACAGTTATAGTAGTCAACAACAGTTATATTAGTGAACAGCAGTCAGGTAGTCAACAGTCAGCAACAGTTATAGTAGTCAACAGTTATAGTAGTCAACAGTTACAGTAGTCAACAGTTATAGTAGTCAACAGTTATAGTTGTGAACAACAGTTATAGTAGTCAACAGTTGTAGTAGTGAACAACAGTTACATTAGTCAACAACAGTTATAGTAGTGAACAACAGTTATAGTAGTCAACAGTTATAGTAGTGAACAACAGTTACAGTAGTGAACAACAGTTATAGTAGTGAACAGCAGTTATAGTAGTGAACAACAGTCACAGTAGTCAACAGTTATAGTAGTGAACAGTTATAGTAGTCAACAGTTATAGTAGTCAACAACAGTTATAGTAGTCAACAGTTACTTTAGTCAACAACAGTTATAGTAGTGAACAACAGTCACAATAGTCAACATTTATAGTAGTCAACATTTATAGTAGTGAACAGTTATAGTAGTCAACAGTTATAGTAGTCAACAACAGTTATAGTAGTCAACAACAGTTATAGTAGTCAACAACAGTTAAAGTAGTCAACAACAGTTATAGTAGTCAACAGTTATAATAGTCAACAACAGTTATAGTAGTCAATAACAGTTAAAGTAGTGAACAACAGTTATAGTAGTCAACAGTTATAGTAGTGAACAACAGTTACAGTAGTGAACAACAGCTATAGTAGTGAACAAAAGTTATAGTAGTGAACTACAGTTATGGTAGTCAACAGTTATAGTAGTCAACAGTTACAGTAGTCAACAGTTATAGTAGTCAACAGTTATAGTAGTCAACAACAGTTATATTAGTGAACAACAGTCACAGTAGTCAACAACAGTTATAGTAGTCAACAGTTATAGTAGTCAACAGTTACAGTAGTCAACAGTTATAGTAGTCAACAGTTATAGTTGTGAACAACAGTTATAGTAGTCAACAGTTGTAGTAGTGAACAACAGTTACATTTAGTCAACAACAGTTATAGTAGTGAACAACAGTTATAGTAGTCAGCAACAGTTATAGTAGTGAACAACAGTTACAGTAGTGAACAACAGTTATAGTAGTGAACAGCAGTTATAGTGAACAACAGTCACAGTAGTCAACAGTTATAGTAGTGAACAGTTATAGTAGTCAACAGCAGTTATAGTGAGTCAGCAACAGTTATAGTAGTCAACAGTTACTTTAGTCAACAACAGTTATAGTAGTGAACAACAGTCACAGTAGTCAACATTTATAGTAGTCAACATTTATAGTAGTGAACAGTTATAGTAGTCAACAGTTATAGTAGTCAACAACAGTTATAGTAGTCAACAACAGTTATAGTAGTCAACAACAGTTAAAGTAGTCAACAACAGTTATAGTAGTCAACAGTTATAATAGTCAACAACAGTTATAGTAGTCAATAACAGTTAAAGTAGTGAACAACAGTTATAGTAGTCAACAGTTATAGTAGTGAACAACAGTTACAGTAGTGAACAACAGCTATAGTAGTGAACAAAAGTTATAGTAGTGAACTACAGTTATGGTAGTCAACAGTTATAGTAGTCAACAGTTACAGTAGTCAACAGTTATAGTAGTCAACAGTTATAGTAGTCAACAACAGTTATATTAGTGAACAACAGTCATAGTAGTCAACAGTTACAGTAGTCAACAGTTATAGTAGTCAACAGTTATAGTAGTGAACAACAGCTATAGTAGACAACAACAGTTATTGTAGTCAACAGTTATCGTAGTCAACAGTTACATTAGTCAACAACAGTTATGGTAGTCAACAGTTATAGTAGTGAACAAGTTATAGTAGTCAACAACAGTTATAGTAGTCAACAGTTATAGTAGTCAACAACAGTTATAGTAGTCAACAGTTACAGTAGTCAACAACAGTTATAGAAGTCAAGAGTTATAGTTCTCAACAACAGTTACAGTAGTCAACAGTTATAGTATTCAAGAACAGTTATAGTAGTCAACAAGAGGTATAGTAGTCAACAGTTATAGTAGTCAACATCAGTTATAGTAGTCAACAGTTATAGTAGTCAACAACAGTTATAGTAGTCAACATCAGTTATTGTAGTCAACAGTTATAGTAGTCAACAACAGTTATAGTAGTCAACAACTGTTATAGTATTCAACAGTTACAGTAGACATCAACAGTTATAGTAGTGAACATTTATAGTAGTCAACAACAGTTATAGTCGACAACAACAGTTATGGTAGTGAACAGTTTTAGTAGTCAACAGTTATAGTAGTCAACAGTTATAGTAGTCAACAACAGTTATAGTAGTCAACAGTTACTTTAGTCAACAACAGTTATAGTAGTGAACAACAGTCACAGTAGTCAACATTTATAGTAGTCAACATTTATAGTAGTGAACAGTTATAGTAGTCAACAGTTATAGTAGTCAACAACAGTTATAGAAGTGAACAACAGTCACAGTAGTCAACAACAGTTATAGTAGTCAACAGTTATAGTAGTCAACAGTTACAGTAGTCAACAGTTATAGTAGTCAACAATTATAGTAGTCAACAGTTATAATAGTCAACAACAGTTATAGTAGTCAACAACAGTTAAAGTAGTCAACAGTTACAGTAGTCAACAGTTATAGTAGTCAACAGTTATAGTAGTCAACACCAGTTATAGTAGCGAACAACAGTCACAGTAGTCAACAGTTATAGTAGTGAACAACAGTTATAGTAGTCAACAGTTATAGTAGTGAACAACAGTTATAGTAGTCAACAACAGTTATAGTAGTGAACAACAGTTATAGTAGTGAACAACAGTTATAGTAGTCAACAGTTATAGTAGTCAACAGTTATAGTAGTGAACAACAGTTATAGTAGTCAAAAATTATAGTAGTCAACAGTTATAATAGTCAACAACAGTTATAGTAGTCAACAACAGTTATAGTAGTCAACAACAGTTAAAGTAGTGAACAGTTATGGTAGTGAACAACAGTTACAGTAGTGAACAACAGTTATAGTAGTGAACAACAGTTATAGTAGTCAACAGTTATAGTAGTCAAAAGTTACAGTAGTCAACAGTTATAGTAGTCAACAGTTATAGTAGTCAACAACAGTTATAGTAGTCAATAACAGTTAAAGTAGTGAACAACAGTTATAGTAGTCAACAGTTATAGTAGTGAACAACAGTTATAGTAGTGAACAACAGTTATAGTAGTCAACAGTTATAGTAGTCAAAAGTTACAGTAGTCAACAGTTATAGTAGTCACCAGTTATAGTAGTGAACAACAGTTATAGTAGTGAACAACAGTTATAGTAGTCAACAGTTATAGTAGTCAAAAGTTACAGTTGTCAACAGTTATAGTAGTCAACAGTTATAGTAGTCAACAACAGTTATATTAGTGAACAACAGTCACAGTAGTCAACAACAGTTATTGTAGTCAACAGTTATAGTAGTCAACAGTTACAGTAGTCAACAGTTATAGTAGTCAACAGTTATAGTAGTGAACAACAGTTATAGTAGTCAACAGTTGTAGTAGTGAACAACAGTTACATTAGTCAACAACAGTTATAGTAGTGAACAACAGTTATAGTAGTCAACAGTTATAGTAGTGAACAACAGTTACAGTAGGTAACAACAGTTATAGTAGTGAACAGCAGTTATAGTAGTGAACAACAGTCACAGTAGTCAACAGTTATAGTAGTGAACAGTTATAGTAGTCAACAGTTATAGTAGTCAACAGTTATAGTAGTCAACAACAGTTATAGTAGTCAACAGTTACTTTAGTCAACAACAGTTATAGTAGTCAACAGTTATAGTAGTGAAACACAGCTATAGTAGACAACAACAGTTATTGTAGTTAACAGTTATAGTAGTCAACAGTTACATTAGTCAACAACAGTTATGGTAGTCAACAGTTATAGTAGTGAACAAGTTATAGTAGTCAACAACAGTTATAGTAGTCAACAGTTATATTAGTCAACAACAGTTATAGTAGTCAACAACAGTTATAGTAGTCAACAGTTACAGTAGTCAAAAACAGTTATAGAAGTCAACAGTTATAGTTCTCAACAACAGTTATAGTAGTCAACAGTTATAGTAGTCAACAACAGTTATAGTAGTGAACAACAGTTACAGTAGTCAACAGTTATAGTAGTCAACAGTTATAGTAGTGAACAACAGTTATAGTAGTCAACAGTTATAGTAGTCAACAGTTATAGTAGTGAACAACAGTTATAGTAGTCAACAGTTGTAGTAGTGAACAACAGTTACATTAGTCAACAACAGTTATAGTAGTGAACAACAGTTATAGTAGTCAACAGTTATAGTAGTGAACAACAGTTACAGTAGGTAACAACAGTTATAGTAGTGAACAGCAGTTATAGTAGTGAACCACAGTCACAGTAGTCAACAGTTATAGTAGTGAACAGTTATAGTAGTCAACAGTTATAGTAGTCAACAGTTATAGTAGTCAACAACAGTTATAGTAGTCAACAGTTACTTTAGTCAACAACAGTTATAGTAGTCAACAGTTATAGTAGTGAAACACAGCTATAGTAGACAACAACAGTTATTGTAGTTAACAGTTATAGTAGTCAACAGTTACATTAGTCAACAACAGTTATGGTAGTCAACAGTTATAGTAGTGAACAAGTTATAGTAGTCAACAACAGTTATAGTAGTCAACAGTTATATTAGTCAACAACAGTTATAGTAGTCAACAACAGTTATAGTAGTCAACAGTTACAGTAGTCAAAAACAGTTATAGAAGTCAACAGTTATAGTTCTCAACAACAGTTATAGTAGTCAACAGTTATAGTAGTCAACAACAGTTATAGTAGTGAACAACAGTTATAGTAGTGATAGTCAACAGGTTATAGTAGTGAACAGCAGTTATAGTAGTCAGCAGTTATAGTAGTGAACAGCAGTTATAGTAGGAACAACAGTTATAGTAACAACAGTTATAGTAGCAACAGTTATAGTAGTGAACAAATAGCTACAGTAGTGAACAACAGTCACAGAGTCAACAACAGTTATAGTAGTCCAGCAGTTATAGTAGTGAACAACAGTTATAGTAGTCAACAATTATAGTAGTCAACAGTTATAATAGTCAACAACAGTTATAGTAGTCAACAACAGTTATAGTAGTCAACAACAGTTAAAGTAGTGAACAACAGTTATAGTAGTCAACAACAGTTATAGTAGTCAACAGTTATAATAGTCAACAACAGTTATAGTAGTCAATAACAGTTAAAGTAGTGAACAATAGTTATAGTAGTCAACAGTTATAGTAGTGAACAACAGTTACAGTAGTGAACAACAGTTATAGTAGTGAACAAAAGTTATAGTAGTGAACTACAGTTATGGTAGTCAACAGTTATAGTAATCAACAGTTACAGTAGTCAACAGTTATAGTAGTCAACAGTTATAGTAGTGAACAACAGCTATAGTAGAAAACAACAGTTATTGTAGTCAACAGTTATAGTAGTCAACAGTTACATTAGTCAACAACAGTTATGGTAGTCAACAGTTATAGTAGTGAACAAGTTATAATAGTCAACAACAGTTATAGTAGTCAACAGTTATAGTAGTCAACAGTTACAGTAGTCAACAACAGTTATAGAAGTCAACAGTTATAGTTCTCAACAACAGTTACAGTAGTCAACAGTTATAGTATTCAAGAACAGTTATAGTAGTCAACAAGAGGTATAGTAGTCAACAGTTATAGTAGTCAACATCAGTTATAGTAGTCAACAGTTATTGTAGTCAACAACAGTTATAGTAGTCAACAACAGTTATAGTAGTCAACAGTTATAATAGTCAACAACAGTTATAGTAGTCAATAACAGTTAAAGTAGTGAACAATAGTTATAGTAGTCAACAGTTATAGTAGTGAACAACAGTTACAGTAGTGAACAACAGTTATAGTAGTGAACTACAGTTATGGTAGTCAACAGTTATAGTAATCAACAGTTACAGTAGTCAACAGTTATAGTAGTCAACAGTTATAGTAGTGAACAACAGCTATAGTAGAAAACAACAGTTATTGTAGTCAACAGTTATAGTAGTCAACAGTTACATTAGTCAACAACAGTTATGGTAGTCAACAGTTATAGTAGTGAACAAGTTATAATAGTCAACAACAGTTATAGTAGTCAACAGTTATAGTAGTCAACAGTTACAGTAGTCAACAACAGTTATAGAAGTCAACAGTTATAGTTCTCAACAACAGTTACAGTAGTCAACAGTTATAGTATTCAAGAACAGTTATAGTAGTCAACAAGAGGTATAGTAGTCAACAGTTATAGTAGTCAACATCAGTTATAGTAGTCAACAGTTATTGTAGTCAACAACAGTTATAGTAGTCAACAACAGTTACAGTAGTCAACATCAGTTATAGTAGTCAACAGTTATAGTAGTCAACAACAGTTATAGTAGTCAACAACTGTTATAGTATTCAACAGTTACAGTAGACATCAACAGTTATAGTAGTGAACATTTATAGTAGTCAACAACAGTTATAGTCGACAACAACAGTTATGGTAGTGAACAGTTTTAGTAGTCAACAGTTATAGTAGTCAACAGTTATAGTAGTCAACAACAGTTATAGTAGTCAACAGTTACTTTAGTCAACAACAGTTATAGTAGTGAACAACAGTCACAGTAGTCAACATTTATAGTAGTCAACATTTATAGTAGTGAACAGTTATAGTAGTCAACAGTTATAGTAGTCAACAACAGTTATAGAAGTGAACAACAGTCACAGTAGTCAACAACAGTTATAGTAGTCAACAGTTATAGTAGTCAACAGTTACAGTAGTCAACAGTTATAGTAGTCAACAGTTATAGTAGTCAACAATTATAGTAGTCAACAGTTATAATAGTCAACAACAGTTATAGTAGTCAACAGTTATAGTAGTCAACAGTTATAGTAGTCAACACCAGTTATAGTAGCGAACAACAGTCACAGTAGTCAACAACAGTTATAGTAGTCAACAACAGTTATAGTAGTCAACAGTTATAGTAGTCAACAGTTATAGTTGTCAACAACAGGTATAGTAGTCAACAGTTACAGTAGTCAACAGTTACAGTAGTCAACAGTTATAATAGTCAACAGTTACAGTAGTCAACAGTTATAGTAGTGAACAACAGTTACAGTAATCAACATCAGTTAGTAGCCAACAACAGTTACAGTAGTCAACAACAGTTACAGTAGTCAACAACAGTTACAGTAGTCAACATCAGTTATAGTAGCCAACAACAGCTATAGTAGTCAACAGTTATAGTAGTGAACAACAGTTATAGTAGTGAACAGTTATAGTAGTGAACAACAGTTACATTAGTCAACAACAGTTATAGTAGTGAACGACAGTTATAGTAGTCAACAACAGTTATAGTAGTCAACAGTTATAGTAGTCAACAACAGTTATAGTAGTCAACAACAGTTACAGTAATCAACAACATTTATAGTAGTCAACATCAGTTATAGTAGCCAACAACAGCTATAGTAGTAAACAGTTATAGTAGTGAACAACAGTTATAGTAGTCAACAACAGTTATAGTAGTCAACAGTTACAGTAGTCAACAACAGTTATAGTAGTCAACAGTTATAGTAGTGAACAACCGTTATAGTAGTCAACAACAGTTATAGTAGTCAACAACAGTTACAGTAGTCAACAGTTATAGCAGTTTAACAGTTACAGTAGTGAACAACAGTTACATTCGTCAACAACAGTTATTGTAGTCAACAGTTATAGTAGTGAACAACAGTTATAGTAGTCAACAGTGCTAGTAGTCAATAACAGTTATAGTAGTGAACAACAGTTATAGTAGTCAGCAACAGTAATAGAGATGAACAACATTTATAGTAGTCAGCAACAGTAATAGTATTGAAACACAGTTATAGTAGTCAACAGTTATAGTAGTGAACAACAGTTATAGTAGTCAACAGTTATAGTAGTGAACAACAGTTATAGTAGTCACCAGTTATAATAGTGAACAACAGTTATAGTAGTCAACAGTTATAGTAGTGAACAACAGTTTTAGTAGTCACCAGTTATAATAGTGAACAACAGTTATAGTAGTCAACAGTTATAGTAGTGAACAACAGTTATAGTAGTCAACAGTTATAGTAGTGAACAACAGTTACATTAGTCAACAACAGTTATAGTATTCAACAGTTATAGTAGTGAACAACAGTTATAGTAGTCAACAACAGTTATAGTAGTCAACAACAGTTAAAATAGTAAACAGTTAAATTAGTCAACAGTTATAGTATTCAAGAACAGTTATAGTAGTCAACAAGAGGTATAGTAGTCAACAGTTATAGTAGTCAACATCAGTTATAGTAGTCAACAGTTATAGTAGTCAACAACAGTTATAGTAGTCAACAACAGTTACAGTAGTCAACAACAGTTACAGTAGTCAACGTCAGTTATAGTAGCCAACAACAGCTATAGTAGTAAACAGTTATAGTAGTGAACAACAGTTATAGTAGTCAACAGTTATAGTAGTGAACAACAGTTATAGTAGTAAACAGTTATAGTAGTGAACAACAGTTATAGTAGTTAACAGTTATAGTAGTGAACAACAGTTATAGTAGTCAACAGTTATAGTAGTGAACAACCGTTATAGTAGTCAACAACAGTTATAGTAGTCATCAACAGTTACAGTAGTCAACAGTTATAGCAGTCAACAGTTACAGTAGTGAACAACAGTTACAATAGTCAACAACAGTTATTGTAGTCAACAGTTATAGTAGTGAACAACAGTTATAGTAGTCAACAGTGCTAGTAGTCAATAACAGTTATAGTAGTGAACAACAGTTATAGTAGTCAGCAACAGTAATAGAGATGAACAACATTTATAGTAGTCAGCAACAGTAATAGTATTGAAACACAGTTATAGTATCAACTGTTATAGTAGTGAACAACAGTTATAGTAGTCAGCAACAGTAATAGAAGTGAACAACAGTTATAGTAGTCAACAGTTATAGTAGTGAACAACAGTTATAGTAGTCACCAGTTATAGTAATGAACAACAGTTATAGTAGTCAACAGTTATAGTAGTGAACAACAGTTATAGTAGTCAACATTTATAGTAGTGAACAACAGTTATAGTAGTGAACAACAGTTATAGTAGTCAACAGTTATAGTAGTGAACAACAGTTATAGTAGTCAACAGTTGTAGTAGTTAACAACAGTTACATTAGTCAACAACAGTTATAGTTGTCAACAGTTATAGTAGTGAACAACAGTTATAGTAGTCAACAGTTATAGTAGTGAACAACCATTATAGTAGTCAACAACAGTTATAGTAGTGAACAACAGTTACAGTAGTCAACAGTTATAGCAGTCAACAGTTACAGTAGTGAACAACAGTTACAATAGTCAACAACAGTTATTGTAGTCAACAGTTATAGTAGTGAACAACAGTTATAGTAGTCAAAAGTGCTAGTAGTCAATAACAGTTATAGTAGTGAACAACAGTTATAGTAGTCAGCAACAGTAATAGAGATGAACAACATTTATAGTAGTCAGCAACAGTAATAGTATTGAAACACAGTTATAGTAGTCAACAGTTATAGTAGTGAACAACAGTTATAGTTGTCAACAGTTATAGTAGTGAACAACAGTTATAGTAGTCACCAGTTATAATAGTGAACAACAGTTATAGTAGTCAACAGTTATAGTAGTGAACAACAGTTATAGTAGTCAACAGTTATAGTCAGCAGTTACAGTAGTGAACAACAGTTACATTAGTCAACAGCAGTTATTGTAGTCAGCAGTTATAGTAGTGAACAACAGGTTATAGTAGTCAAAAGTTATAGTAGTCAATAACAGTTATAGTAGTGAACAGCAGTTATAGTAGTCAGCAACAGTTATAGAGATGAACAACAGTTATAGTAGTCAGCAACAGTAATAGTATTGAAACACAGTTATAGTAGTCAACAGTTATAGTAGTGAACAACAGTTATAGTTGTCAGCAAGTTATAGTAGTGAACAACAGTTATAGTAGTCAACACAGTTATAATGGTAGTGAACAGCAGTTATAGTAGTCAACAGTTATAGTAGTGAACAACAGTTATAGTAGTCAACAGTTATAGTAGTGAACAGTTACATAGTAGTCAACAGTTATTGTAGTCAACAACGGTTATAGTAGTCAACAACAGTTATAGTAGTCAACAAGTTATAGTAGTCAACAGTTATAGTAGTGAACAACAGTTACATTAGTCAACAACAGTTATTGTAGTCAACAGTTATAGTAGTCAGCAACGGTTGTAGTAGTCAACAGTGCTATAGTAGTCAGCAACAGTTATAGTAGTGAACAACAGTTATAGTAGTAGTCAACAGTTCTAGTAGTCAATAACAGTTATAGTAGTGAACAACAGTTATAGTAGTCAGCAACAGTAATAGAGGTGAACAACATTTATAGTAGTCAGCAACAGTAATAGTATTGAAACACAGTTATAGTAGTCAACAGTTATAGTAGTGAACATCAGTTATAGTAGTCAACAGTTATAGTAGTGAACAACAGTTATAGTAGTCACCAGTTATAATAGTGATCAACAGATATAGTAGTCAACAGTTATAGTAGTGAACAACAGTTATAGTAGTCACCAGTTATAGTAGTGAACAACAGTTATAGTAGTCAACAGTTATAGTAGTGAACAACAGTTATAGTAGTCAACAGTTATAGTAGTGAACAACAGTTATAGTAGTCAACAGTTACATTAGTCAACAACAGTTATAGTAGTCAACAGTTATAGTAGTGAACAACAGTTATAGTAGTCAACAGTTATAGTAGTGAACAACCGTTATAGTAGTCAACAACAGTTATAGTAGTCATCAACAGTTACAGTAGTCAACAGTTATAGCAGTCAACAGTTACAGTAGTGAACAACAGTTACATTAGTCAACAACAGTTATTGTAGTCAACAGTTATAGTAGTGAACAACAGTTATAGTAGTCAACAGTGCTAGTAGTCAATAACAGTTATAGTAGTGAACAACAGTTATAGTAGTCAGCAACAGTAATAGAGATGAACAACAGTACAGTATAGTAGTCAGCAACAGTAATAGTGTTGAAACACAGTTATAGTAGTGAACAAACAGTTATAGTAGTCAGCAGTTATAGTAGTGAACAACCGTTATAGTAGTCAGCAACAGTTATAGTAGTCATCAGCAGTTATAGTAGTCAACAGTTATAGCAGTCAACAGTTATAGTAGTGAACAACAGTTACATTAGTCAGCAACGGTTATAGTAGTCACCAGTTATAGTAGTGAACAACAGTTATAGTAGTCACCAGTTATAATAGTGAACAACAGTTATAGTAGTCAACAGTTATAGTAGTGAACAACAGTTATAGTAGTCAACAGTTATAGTAGTCAGCAACAGTTACATTAGTCAACAATAGTTATTGTAGTCAACAACAGTTATAGTAGTCAACAACAGTTACAGTAGTCAACAGTTATAGCAGTCAACAGTTACAGTAGTGAACAACAGTTACATTAGTCAACAACAGTTATTGTAGTCAACAGTTATAGTAGTCAACAACAGTTGTAGTAGTCAACAGTGCTAGTAGTCAATAACAGTTATAGTAGTGAACAACAGTTATAGTAGTAGTCAACAGTTCTAGTAGTCAATAACAGTTATAGTAGTGAACAACAGTTATAGTAGTCAGCAACAGTAATAGAGGTGAACAACATTTATAGTAGTCAGCAACAGTAATAGTATTGAAACACAGTTATAGTAGTCAACAGTTATAGTAGTGAACAACAGTTATAGTAGTCAACAGTTATAGTAGTGAACAACAGTTATAGTAGTCACCAGTTATAATAGTGAACAACAGATATAGTAGTCAACAGTTATAGTAGTGAACAACAGTTATAGTAGTCAACAGTTATAGTAGTGAACAACAGTTATAGTAGTCAACAGTTATAGTAGTGAACACAGTTATAGTAGTCAACAGCAGTTATAGTAGTAACAGCAGTTATAGTAGTAACAGCCAGTGGTTATAGTAGTCAACGGTTATAGAGTGAACAACAGTTACATTTAGTCAACAGTTACGGTAGTGAACACAGTTATAGGTAGTCACAGCAACAGGTTATAGTGATCCAGCAGTTAGTAGTCAACAGCAGCTATGGTAGTCAACAGTTATAGTAGTGAACAACAGTTATGGTAGTCAGCAGTTATAGTAGTGAACAACAGCGGTTATAGTAGTCAACAGTTATAGTAGTGAACAACGGTTATAGTAGTCAGCAACAGTTATAGTAGTGAACAACGGTTATAGTAGTCAACAGTTATAGTAGTCAGCAGTTATAGTAGTCAGCAGTTATAGTAGTGAACAACAGTTATAGTAGTCAACAGTTATAGTAGTGAACAGTTATAGTAGTCACAACAGTTATAGTAGTGAACAACAGTTATAGTAGTCACCAGTTATAATAGTGAACAACAGTTATAGTAGTCAACAGTTATAGTAGTGAACAACGGTTATAGTAGTCAACAGTTATAGTAGTCAGTCAACAGTTATAGTAGTCAACAGTTATTGTAGTGAACAACAGTTATAGTAGTCAACAACAGTTACAGTAGTCAACAGTTATGGCAGTCAACAGTTACGGTAGTGAACAACAGTTACATTAGTCAACAACAGTTATTGTAGTCAACAGTTATAGTAGTCAACACGGTTATAGTAGTCAGCAGTTATAGTAGTCAACAGTTATAGTAGTCAACAGTTATAGTAGTGAACAACAGTTATAGTAGTCAACAGTTATAGTAGTCAGCAGTTAGTAGTCAACAACGGTTATAGTAGTGAACAACAGTTATAGTAGTCAGCAACAGTAATGAGGGTGAACAACATTTATAGTAGTCAGCAACAGTAATAGTATTGAAACACAGTTATAGTAGTCAACAGTTATAGTAGTGAACAACAGTTATAGTAGTCAGCAGTTATAGTAGTGAACAGCAGTTATAGTAGTCACCAGTTATAGTAGTGAACAGCAGTTATAGTAGTCAACAGTTATAGTAGTGAACAACAGTTATAGTAGTCAGCAGTTATAGTAGTGAACAGCAGTTATAGTAGTCAACAGTTATAGTAGTGAACAGCAGTTATAGTAGTCAGCAACAGTTATAGTAGTCAACAGCAGTTATAGTAGTCAACAGTTATAGTAGTGAACAGCAGTTATAGTAGTCAACAGTTGGTAGTCAACAACAGTTATAGTAGTCAACAGTTATAGTAGTGAACAACAGTTATAGTAGTCAGCAGTTATAGTAGTGAACAACAGTTATAGTAGTCAGCAGTTATGGTAGTGAACAGCAGTTATAGTAGTCAACAGTTATAGTAGTGAACAGCAGTTATAGTAGTCAACAACGGTTATAGTGAACAGCAGTCACCAGTTATAGTAGTGAACAACAGTCACGGTTATAGTAGTCAGCAGTTATAGTAGTGAACGGTTATAGTAGTCAACAGTTATAGTAGTGAACAACGGTTATAGTAGTCAGCGGTTATAGTAGTGAACAGCAGTTATAGTTGTCAACAGTTACATTAGTCAACAACAGCTGGTAGTCAACAGTTATAGTAGTGAACAGTTATAGTAGTCAACAACGGTTACGGTAGTCAACAGTTATAGCAGTCAACAGTTACGGTAGTGAACAACAGTTACATTAGTCAACAACAGTTATTGTAGGTCAACAGTTATAGTAGTCAGCAACAGTTGTAGTAGTCAACAGTGCTAGTAGTCAATAACAGTTATAGTAGTGAACAACAGTTATAGTAGTAGTCAACAGTTATAGTAGTCAATAACAGTTATAGTAGTGAACAACAGTTATAGTAGTCAGCAACAGTAATAGGGTGAACAACATTTATAGTAGTCAGCAACAGTAATAGTATTGAAACACAGTTATAGTAGTCAACAGTTATAGTAGTGAACAACAGTTATAGTAGTCAACAGTTATAGTAGTGAACAACAGTTATAGTAGTCACCAGTTATAATAGTGAACAACAGATATAGTAGTCAACAGTTATAGTAGTGAACAACAGTTATAGTAGTCAACAGTTATAGTAGTGAACAACAGTTACATTAGTCAACAACGGTTATAGTAGTCAACAGTTATAGTAGTGAACAAAGTTATAGTAGTCAACAACAGTTATAGTAGTAAACAGTTATAGTAGTAAACAACAGGTTATAGTAGTCAACAGTTGTAGTAGTGAACAACAGTTACATTAGTCAACAACAGTTATGGTAGTGAACAGCAGTTATAGTAGTCAACAGTTATAGTTGTGAACAGCAGTTACAGTAGTGAACAACAGTTATAGTAGTGAACAGCAGTTATAGTAGTGAACAACAGTCACAGTAGTCAGCAGTTATAGTAGTGAACAACGGTTATAGTAGTCAACAGTTGTAGTAGTCAACAGTTATTGTAGTCAACAACAGTTATAGTTGTCAACAGTTACATTAGTCAACAACAGTTATAGTAGTCAGCAACAGTAATAGAGGTGAACAACATTTATAGTAGTCAGCAACAGTAATAGTATTGAAACACAGTTATAGTAGTCAACAGTTATAGTAGTGAACAACAGTTATAGTAGTCAACAGTTATAGTAGTGAACAACAGTTATAGTAGTCACCAGTTATAATAGTGAACAACAGATATGGTAGTCAACAGTTATAGTAGTGAACAACAGTTATAGTAGTCAACAGTTATAGTAGTGAACAACCGTTATAGTAGTCAACAACAGTTATAGTAGTCATCAACAGTTACAGTAGTCAACAGTTATAGTAGTGAACAACAGTTATAGTAGTCAACAGTTCTAGTAGTCAATAACAGTTATAGTAGTGAACAACAGTTATAGTAGTCAGCAACAGTAATAGAGATGAAAAACATGTATAGTAGTCAGCAACAGTTAATAGTATTGAAACACAGGTTATAGTAGTGAAAAACAGTTATAGGTAGTCAACAGTTATAGTAGTGAACAGCCGTTATAGTAGTCAGCAACGGTTATAGTAGTCATCAACAGTTACAGGTAGTCAACAGTTATAGCAGTCAACAGTTACAGTAGTGAACAACAGTTACATTAGTCAACAACAGTTATAGTTGTCACCAGTTATAGTAGTGAACAACGGTTATAGTAGTCACCAGTTATAATGGTGAACAACGGTTATAGTAGTCAACAGTTATAGTAGTGAACAACAGTTATAGTAGTCAACAGTTATAGTAGTGAACAGCAGTTATAGTAGTCAACAATAGTTATTGTAGTCAGCAACAGTTATAGTAGTCAGCAACAGTTAC
Source organism: Brachymystax lenok tsinlingensis (assembly GCA_030435695.1). NCBI lineage: Eukaryota > Metazoa > Chordata > Actinopteri > Salmoniformes > Salmonidae > Brachymystax > Brachymystax lenok. Next base: position 442,488 of record CM059789.1, read on the forward strand.
AATAGTCAACAGTTATGGCAGTCAACAGTTACGGTAGTGAACAACAGTTACATTAGTCAGCAACAGTTATTGTAGTCAACGGTTATAGTAGTCAACAACAGTTGTAGTAGTCAACAGTGCTAGTAGTCAATAACAGTTATAGTAGTGAACAACAGTTATAGTAGTAGTCAACAGTTCTAGTAGTCAATAACAGTTATAGTAGTGAACAACAGTTATAGTAGTCAGCAACAGTAATAGAGGTGAACAACATTTATAGTAGTCAGCAACAGTAATAGTATTGAAACACAGTTATAGTAGTCAACAGTTATAGTAGTGAACAACAGTTATAGTAGTCAACAGTTATAGTAGTGAACAACAGTTATAGTAGTCACCAGTTATAATAGTGAACAACAGATATAGTAGTCAACAGTTATAGTAGTGAACAACAGTTATAGTAGTCAACAGTTATAGTAGTGAACAACAGTTACATTAGTCAACAACAGTTATAGTAGTCAACAGTTATAGTAGTGAACGAAAGTTATAGTAGTCAACAACAGTTATAGTAGTAAACAGTTATAGTAGTAAACAACAGTTATAGTAGTCAACAGTTGTAGTAGTGAACAACAGTTACATTAGTCAACAACAGTTATGGTAGTGAACAACAGTTATAGTAGTCAACAGTTATAGTTGTGAACAACAGTTACAGTAGTGAACAACAGTTATAGTAGTGAACAGCAGTTATAGTAGTGAACAACAGTCACAGTAGTCAACAGTTATAGTAGTGAACAGTTATAGTAGTCAACAGTTGTAGTAGTCAACAGTTATTGTAGTCAACAACAGTTATAGTTGTCAACAGTTACATTAGTCAACAACAGTTATAGTAGTCAGCAACAGTAATAGAGGTGAACAACATTTATAGTAGTCAGCAACAGTAATAGTATTGAAACACAGTTATAGTAGTCAACAGTTATAGTAGTGAACAACAGTTATAGTAGTCAACAGTTATAGTAGTGAACAACAGTTATAGTAGTCACCAGTTATAATAGTGAACAACAGATATGGTAGTCAACAGTTATAGTAGTGAACAACAGTTATAGTAGTCAACAGTTATAGTAGTGAACAACCGTTATAGTAGTCAACAACAGTTATAGTAGTCATCAACAGTTACAGTAGTCAACAGTTATAGTAGTGAACAACAGTTATAGTAGTCAACAGTTCTAGTAGTCAATAACAGTTATAGTAGTGAACAACAGTTATAGTAGTCAGCAACAGTAATAGAGATGAAAAACATGTATAGTAGTCAGCAACAGTAATAGTATTGAAACACAGTTATAGTAGTGAAAAACAGTTATAGTAGTCAACAGTTATAGTAGTGAACAACCGTTATAGTAGTCAACAACAGTTATAGTAGTCATCAACAGTTACAGTAGTCAACAGTTATAGCAGTCAACAGTTACAGTAGTGAACAACAGTTACATTAGTCAACAACAGTTATAGTTGTCACCAGTTATAGTAGTGAACAACAGTTATAGTAGTCACCAGTTATAATAGTGAACAACAGTTATAGTAGTCAACAGTTATAGTAGTGAACAACAGTTATAGTAGTCAACAGTTATAGTAGTCAGCAACAGTTACATTAGTCAACAATAGTTATTGTAGTCAACAACAGTTATAGTAGTCAACAACAGTTACAGTAGTCAACAGTTATAGCAGTCAACAGTTACAGTAGTGAACAACAGTTACATTAGTCAACAACAGTTATTGTAGTCAACAGTTATAGTAGTCAACAACAGTTGTAGTAGTCAACAGTGCTAGTAGTCAATAACAGTTATAGTAGTGAACAACAGTTATAGTAGTAGTCAACAGTTCTAGTAGTCAATAACAGTTATAGTAGTGAACAACAGTTATAGTAGTCAGCAACAGTAATAGAGGTGAACAACATTTATAGTAGTCAGCAACAGTAATAGTATTGAAACACAGTTATAGTAGTCAACAGTTATAGTAGTGAACAACAGTTATAGTAGTCAGCAGTTATAGTAGTGAACAGCAGTTATAGTAGTCACCAGTTATAATAGTGAACAACAGATATAGTAGTCAACAGTTATAGTAGTGAACAACAGTTATAGTAGTCAACAGTTATAGTAGTGAACAACAGTTACATTAGTCAACAACAGTTATAGTAGTCAACAGTTATAGTAGTGAACGAAAGTTATAGTAGTCAACAACAGTTATAGTAGTAAACAGTTATAGTAGTAAACAACAGTTATAGTAGTCAACAGTTGTAGTAGTGAACAACAGTTACATTAGTCAACAACAGTTATGGTAGTGAACAACAGTTATAGTAGTCAACAGTTATAGTTGTGAACAACAGTTACAGTAGTGAACAACAGTTATAGTAGTGAACAGCAGTTATAGTAGTGAACAACAGTCACAGTAGTCAACAGTTATAGTAGTGAACAGTTATAGTAGTCAACAGTTGTAGTAGTCAACAGTTATTGTAGTCAACAACAGTTATAGTTGTCAACAGTTACATTAGTCAACAACAGTTATGGTAGTCAACAGTTATAGTAGTGAACAAGTTATAGTAGTCAACAACAGTTACAGTAGTCAACAGTTATAGCAGTCAACAGTTACAGTAGTGAACAACAGTTACATTAGTCAACAGTTATTGTAGTCAACAGTTATAGTAGTCAACAACAGTTGTAGTAGTCAACAGTGCTAGTAGTCAATAACAGTTATAGTAGTGAACAACAGTTATAGTAGTAGTCAACAGTTCTAGTAGTCAATAACAGTTATAGTAGTGAACAACAGTTATAGTAGTCAGCAACAGTAATAGAGGTGAACAACATTTATAGTAGTCAGCAACAGTAATAGTATTGAAACACAGTTATAGTAGTCAACAGTTATAGTAGTGAACAACAGTTATAGTAGTCAACAGTTATAGTAGTGAACAACAGTTATAGTAGTCACCAGTTATAATAGTGAACAACAGATATAGTAGTCAACAGTTATAGTAGTGAACAACAGTTATAGTAGTCACCAGTTATAGTAGTGAACAACAGTTATAGTAGTCAACAGTTATAGTAGTGAACAACAGTTATAGTAGTCAACAGTTATAGTAGTGAACAACAGTTATAGTAGTCAACAGTTATAGTAGTGAACAACAGTTACATTAGTCAACAACAGTTATAGTAGTCAACAGTTATAGTAGTGAACGAAAGTTATAGTAGTCAACAACAGTTATAGTAGTAAACAGTTATAGTAGTAAACAACAGTTATAGTAGTCAACAGTTGTAGTAGTGAACAACAGTTACATTAGTCAACAACAGTTATGGTAGTGAACAACAGTTATAGTAGTCAACAGTTATAGTTGTGAACAACAGTTACAGTAGTGAACAACAGTTATAGTAGTGAACAGCAGTTATAGTAGTGAACAACAATCACAGTAGTCAACAGTTATAGTAGTGAACAGTTATAGTAGTCAACAGTTATAGTAGTCAACAGTTATTGTAGTCAACAACAGTTATAGCAGTCAACAGTTACATTAGTCAACAACAGTTATGGTAGTCAACAGTTATAGTAGTGAACAAGTTATAGTAGTCAACAACAGTTATTGTAGTCAACAGTTACAGTAGTCAACAACAGTTATAGAAGTCAACAGTTATAGTTCTCAACAACAGTTATAGTAGTCAACAGTTATACTTGTCAACAACAGTTATAGTAGTCAACAACAGTTATAATAGTAAACAGTTAAATTAGTCAACAGTTATAGTATTCAAGAACAGTTATAGTAGTCAACAAGAGGTATAGTAGTCAACAGTTATTGTAGTCAACATCAGTTATAGTAGTCAACAGTTATAGTAGTCAACAACAGTTATAGTAGTCAACAACAGTTTCAGTAGTCAACATCAGTTATAGTAGTCAACAGTTATAGTAGTCAACAACAGTTATAGTAGTGAACATTTATAGTAGTCAACAACAGTTATAGTAGTCAACAACAGTTATAGTAGTCAACAACAGTTACAGTAGTCAACAACAGTTACAGTAGTCAACATCAGTTATTGTAGTCAACAGTTATAGTAGTCAACAGTTATAGTAGTCAACAACAGTTATAGTAGTCAACAACAGTTACAGTAGTCAACAACAGTTATAGTAGTCAAAAACAGTTATAGTAGTCAACAACAGTTACGGTAGTCAACAACAGTTACGGTAGTCAGCATCAGTTATAGTAGTCAACAGTTATGGTTGTGAACAACAGTTACAGTAGTGAACAACAGTTATAGTAGTGAACAGCGGTTATAGTAGTGAACAACAGTCACGGTAGTCAACAGTTATAGTAGTGAACGGTTATAGTAGTCAACAGTTATAGTAGTCAGCAGTTATTGTAGTCAGCAACAGTTACGGTAGTCAGCAACAGTTACGGTAGTCAGCATCAGTTATTGTAGTCAACAGTTACGGTAGTCAACAGTTATAGTAGTCAACAACAGTTATAGTAGTCAGCAACAGTTACAGTAGTCAGCAACAGTTACGGTAGTCAGCATCAGTTATTGTAGTCAGCAGTTATAGTAGTCAGCATCGGTTATAGTAGTCAGCAACGGTTATAGTAGTCAACAGTTATAGTAGTCAACAACAGTTATAGTAGTCAGCAGGGTATAGTAGTCAGCAACGGTTATAGTAGTCAGCAACAGTTACGGTAGTCAGCATCGGTTATAGTAGTCAACAGTTATAGTAGTCAACAACAGTTATAGTAGTGAACATTTATAGTAGTCAACAACAGTTATAGTAGTCAACAACAGTTATAGTAGTCAACAACATTTACAGTAGTCAACAACAGTTACAGTTGTCAACATCAGTTATAGTATTCAACAGTTACAGTAGTCAACATCAGTTATTGTAGTCAACATCAGTTATAGTATTCAACAGTTACAGTAGTCAACATCAGTTATTGTAGTCAACAGTTATAGTAGTCAACATCAGTTACAGTAGTCAACAGTTATAGTAGTCAACAACAGTTATAGTAGTCAACAACAGTTACAGTAGTCAACAACAGTTACAGTAGTCAACATCAGTTATAGTAGTCAACAGTTACAGTAGTCAACAACAGTTATAGAAGTCAACAGTTATAGTTCTCAACAACAGTTATAGTAGTCAACAGTTATACTTGTCAACAACAGTTATGGTAGTCAACAACAGTTATAATAGTAAACAGTTAAATTAGTCAACAGTTATAGTATTCAAGAACAATTATAGTAGTCAACAAGAGGTATAGTAGTCAACAGTTATAGTAGTCAACAGTTGTAATAGTGAACAACTGTTAAATTAGTCAACAACAGTTATAGTAGTCAACAGTTATAGTAGTGAACAACAGTTATAGTAGTCAACAGTTATAGTAGTCAACATCAGTTACAGTAGTCAACAACAGTTACAGAAGTCAACAACAGTTACAGTAGTCAACATCAGTTATAGTAGTCAACAATTCCTCCCTCTGTCAGTCTCTGTCCTCCCTCTGTCAGTCCCTCTGTCAGTTAAATTAGTCAACAGTTATAGTATTCAAGAACAGTTATAGTAGTCAACAAGAGGTATAGTAGTCAACAGTTATAGTAGTCAACATCAGTTATAGTAGTCAACAGTTATAGTAGTCAACAACAGTTATAGTAGTCAACAACAGTTACAGTAGTCAACATCAGTTATAGTAGTCACCAGTTATAGTAGTGAACAACAGTTATAGTAGTCAACAGTTATAGTAGTGAACAACAGTTATAGTAGTCAACAGTTATAGTAGTGAACAACAGTTATAGTAGTCAACAGTTATAGTAGTGAACAACAGTTATAGTAGTCAACAGTTATAGTAGTGAACAACAGTTATAGTAGTCAACAGTTGTAATAGTGAACAACTGTTAAATTAGTCAACAACAGTTATAGTAGTCAACAGTTATAGTAGTGAACAACAGTTATAGTAGTCAACAGTTATAGTAGTGAACAACCATTATAGTAGTCAACAACAGTTACTGTAGTCAACAGTTATAGCAGTCAACAGTTACAGTAGTGAACAACAGTTACATTAGTCAACATCAGTTATTGTAGTCAACAGTTGTAGTAGTCAACAACAGTTATAGTAGTGAACATTTATAGTAGTCAACAACAGTTATAGTAGTCAAAAACAGTTATAGTAGTCAACAACAGTTACAGTAGTCAACAACAGTTACAGTAGTCAACATCAGTTATTGTAGTCAACAGTTATAGTAGTCAACAGTTATAGTAGTCAACAACAGTTATAGTAGTCAACAACAGTTACAGTAGTCAACAACAGTTATAGTAGTCAAAAACAGTTATAGTAGTCAACAACAGTTACAGTAGTCAACAACAGTTACAGTAGTCAACATCAGTTATTGTAGTCAACAGTTACAGTAGTCAACAGTTATAGTAGTCAACAACAGTTATAGTAGTCAACAACAGTTACAGTAGTCAACAACAGTTACAGTAGTCAACATCAGTTATTGTAGTCAACAGTTATAGTAGTCAACATCAGTTATAGTAGTCAACAACAGTTATAGTAGTCAACAGTTATAGTAGTCAACAACAGTTATAGTAGTCAACAGGTATAGTAGTCAACATCAGTTATAGTAGTCAACAACAGTTACAGTAGTCAACATCAGTTATAGTAGTCAACAGTTATAGTAGTCAACAACAGTTATAGTAGTGAACATTTATAGTAGTCAACAACAGTTATAGTAGTCAACAACAGTTATAGTAGTCAACAACATTTACATAGTCAACAACAGTTACAGTTGTCAACATCAGTTATAGTATTCAACAGTTGCAGTAGTCAACATCAGTTATTGTAGTCAACAGTTATAGTAGTCAACATCAGTTACAGTAGTCAACAGTTATAGTAGTCAACAACAGTTATAGTAGTCAACAACAGTTACAGTAGTCTACAACAGTTACAGTAGTCAACATCAGTTATAGTAGTCAACAGTTGCAGTAGTCAACAACAGTTATAGAAGTCAACAGTTATAGTTCTCAACAACAGTTATAGTAGTCAACAGTTATACTTGTCAACAACAGTTATAGTAGTCAAAAACAGTTATAGTAGTCAACAACAGTTACAGTAGTCAACAACAGTTACAGTAGTCAACATCAGTTATTGTAGTCAACAGTTACAGTAGTCAACAGTTATAGTAGTCAACAACAGTTACAGTAGTCAACAACAGTTACAGTAGTCAACATCAGTTATTGTAGTCAACAGTTATAGTAGTCAACATCAGTTATAGTAGTCAACAACAGTTATAGTAGTCAACAGTTATAGTAGTCAACAACAGTTATAGTAGTCAACAGGTATAGTAGTCAACAACAGTTATAGTAGTCAACAACAGTTACAGTAGTCAACATCAGTTATAGTAGTCAACAGTTATAGTAGTCAACAACAGTTATAGTAGTGAACATTTATAGTAGTCAACAACAGTTATAGTAGTCAACAACAGTTATAGTAGTCAACAACATTTACAGTAGTCAACAACAGTTACAGTTGTCAACATCAGTTATAGTAGTCAACAGTTATAGTTGTGAACAACAGTTACAGTAGTGAACAACAGTTATAGTAGTGAACAGCAGTTATAGTAGTGAACAACAGTCACAGTAGTCAACAGTTATAGTAGTGAACAGTTATAGTAGTCAACAGGTTATAGGTAGTCAGCAGTTATTGTAGTCAACAGCAGTTATAGTAGTCAGCAGTTACATTAGTCAGCAACAGTTATGGTAGTCAGCAGTTATAGTAGTGAACAAGTTATAGTAGTCAGCAGCAGTTATTGTAGTCAACAGTTACAGTAGTCAGCAACAGTTATAGAAGTCAGCAGTTATAGTTCTCAACAACAGTTATAGTAGTCAACAGTTATACTTGTCAACAACAGTTATAGTAGTCAACAACAGTTATAATAGTAAACAGTTAAATTAGTCAACAGTTATAGTATTCAAGAACAGTTATAGTAGTCAACAAGAGGTATAGTAGTCAACAGTTATTGTAGTCAACATCAGTTATAGTAGTCAACAGGTATAGTAGTCAACAACAGTTATAGTAGTCAACAACAGTTACGGTAGTCAGCATCAGTTATAGTAGTGAGCAACAGTTATGGTAGTCAACAACAGTTATAGTAGTGAACATTTATAGTAGTCAACAACAGTTATAGTAGTCAACAACAGTTATAGTAGTCAACAACATTTACAGTAGTCAACAACAGTTACAGTTGTCAACATCAGTTATAGTAGTCAACAGTTATAGTTGTGAACAACAGTTACAGTAGTGAACAACAGTTATAGTAGTGAACAGCAGTTATAGTAGTGAACAACAGTCACAGTAGTCAACAGTTATAGTAGTGAACAGTTATAGTAGTCAACAGTTATAGTAGTCAACAGTTATTGTAGTCAACAACAGTTACAGTAGTCAACAACAGTTACAGAAGTCAACATCAGTTATTGTAGTCAACAGTTACAGTAGTCAACAGTTATAGTAGTCAACAACAGTTATAGTAGTCAACAACAGTTACAGTAGTCAACAACAGTTACAGTAGTCAACATCAGTTATTGTAGTCAACAGTTATAGTAGTCAACATCAGTTATAGTAGTCAACAACAGTTATAGTAGTCAACAGTTATAGTAGTCAACAACGGTTATAGTAGTCAGTCAACGGGTTATAGTAGTCAGCAACGGTTATAGTAGTCAACAACAGTTACGGTAGTCAGCATCAGTTATAGTAGTCAACAGTTATAGTAGTCAGCAACAGTTATAGTAGTGAATAGACATTTTATAGTAGTCAGCAACGGTTATAGTAGTCAACAACGGTTATAGTAGTCAACAACATTTACGGTAGTCAGCAACAGTTACGGTTGTCAGCATCAGTTATAGTATTCAGCAGTTACAGTAGTCAGCATCAGTTATTGTAGTCAACAGTTATAGTAGTCAGCATCAGTTACGGTAGTCAGCAGTTATAGTAGTCAACAACAGTTATAGTAGTCAGCAACAGTTACAGTAGTCAACAGCAGTTACGGTAGTCAGCATCAGTTATAGTAGTCAACAGTTACGGTAGTCAACAACAGTTATAGAAGTCAGCAGTTATAGTTCTCAGCAACAGTTATAGTAGTCAACAGTTATACTTGTCAACAACAGTTATGGTAGTCAACAACAGTTATAATAGTAAACAGTTAAATTAGTCAACAGTTATAGTATTCAAGAACAATTATAGTAGTCAACAAGAGGTATAGTAGTCAACAGTTATAGTAGTCAACAGTTGTAATAGTGAACAACTGTTAAATTAGTCAACAACAGTTATAGTAGTCAACAGTTATAGTAGTGAACAACAGTTATAGTAGTCAACAGTTATAGTAGTCAACATCAGTTACAGTAGTCAACAACAGTTACAGAAGTCAACAACAGTTACAGTAGTCAACATCAGTTATAGTAGTCAACAATTCCTCCCTCTGTCAGTCTCTGTCCTCCCTCTGTCAGTCCCTCTGTCAGTTAAATTAGTCAACAGTTATAGTATTCAAGAACAGTTATAGTAGTCAACAAGAGGTATAGTAGTCAACAGTTATAGTAGTCAACATCAGTTATAGTAGTCAACAGTTATAGTAGTCAACAACAGTTATAGTAGTCAACAACAGTTACAGTAGTCAACATCAGTTATAGTAGTCACCAGTTATAGTAGTGAACAACAGTTATAGTAGTCAACAGTTATAGTAGTGAACAACAGTTATAGTAGTCAACAGTTATAGTAGTGAACAACAGTTATAGTAGTCAACAGTTATAGTAGTGAACAACAGTTATAGTAGTCAACAGTTGTAATAGTGAACAACTGTTAAATTAGTCAACAACAGTTATAGTAGTCAACAGTTATAGTAGTGAACAACCATTATAGTAGTCAACAACAGTTACTGTAGTCAACAGTTATAGCAGTCAACAGTTACAGTAGTGAACAACAGTTACATTAGTCAGCATCAGTTATTGTAGTCAACAGTTGTAGTAGTCAACAACAGTTATAGTAGTGAACATTTATAGTAGTCAACAACAGTTATAGTAGTCAAAAACAGTTATAGTAGTCAACAACAGTTACAGTAGTCAACAACAGTTACAGTAGTCAGCATCAGTTATTGTAGTCAACAGTTATAGTAGTCAGCAACAGTTATAGTAGTCAGCAACAGTTATAGTAGTCAGCAACGGTTACGGTAGTCAGCAACAGTTATAGTAGTCAAAAACGGTTATAGTAGTCAACAACGGTTACGGTAGTCAGCAACAGTTACGGTAGTCAGCATCAGTTATTGTAGTCAACAAGCAGTTATAGTAGTCAGCAGTTATAGTAGTCAGCAACGGTTATAGTAGTCAGCAACGGTTATAGTAGTCAACAACAGTTACAGTAGTCAACATCAGTTATAGTAGTCAACAGTTATAGTAGTCAACAACAGTTATAGTAGTGAACATTTATAGTAGTCAACAACAGTTATAGTAGTCAACAACAGTTATAGTAGTCAACAACATTTGCAGAATTCAACAACAGTTACAGTAGTCAACATCAGTTATTGTAGTCAACAGTTATAGTAGTCAACATCAGTTACAGTAGTCAACAGTTATAGTAGTCAACAACAGTTATAGTAGTCAACAACAGTTACAGTAGTCAACAACAGTTACAGTAGTCAACATCAGTTATTGTAGTCAACAGTTATAGTAGTCAACATCAGTTATAGTAGTCAACAACAGTTATAGTAGTCAACAACAGTTATAGTAGTCAACAACAGTTACAGTAGTCAACAACAGTTACAGTAGTCAACATCAGTTATAGTATTCAACAGTTACAGTAGTCAACATCAGTTATTGTAGTCAACAGTTATAGTAGTCAACATCAGTTACAGTAGTCAACAGTTATAGTAGTCAACAACAGTTACAGTAGTCAACAACAGTTACAGTAGTCAACATCAGTTATAGTAGTCAACAGTTACAGTAGTCAACAATAGTTATAGAAGTCAACAGTTATAGTTCTCAACAACAGTTATAGTAGTCAACAGTTACAGTAGTCAACAAGAGGTATAGTAGTCAACAGTTATAGTAGTCAACATCAGTTATAGTAGTCAACAGTTATAGTAGTCAACAACAGTTATAGTAGTCAACATCAGTTACAGTAGTCAACATCAGTTATAGTAGTCAACAGTTATAGTAGTCAACAACAGTTATAGTAGTGAACATTTATAGTAGTCAACAACAGTTATAGTAGTCAACAACAGTTATAGTAGTCAACAACAGTTACAGTAGTCAACATCAGTTATTGTAGTCAACAGTTATAGTAGTCAACATCAGTTACAGTAGTCAACAGTTATAGTAGTCAACAACAGTTATAGTAGTCAACAACAGTTACAGTAGTGAACAACAGTTACAGTAGTCAACATCAGTTATAGTAGTCAACAATTCCTCCCTCTGTCAGTCTCTGTCCTGTTAACCTCAGATTCCTCTCTCTATCAGTCTCTGTCCTGTTAACCTCAGATTCCTCTCTCTATCAGTCTCTGTCCTGTTAACCTCAGATTCCTGTCTCTGTCAGTCTCTGTCCTGTTAACCTCAGATTCCTCTCTCTGTCAGTCTCTGTCCTGTTAACCTCAGATTCCTCTCTCTGTCATTCTCTGTGCCTGTTAACCTCAGATTCCTCTCTCTATCAGTCTCTGTCCTGTTAACCTCAGATTCCTCCCTCTATCAGTCTCTGTCCTGTTAACCTCAGATTCCTCCCTCTATCAGTCTCTGTGCCTGTTAACCTCAGATTCCTCCCTCTATCAGTCTCTGTCCTGTTAACCTCAGATTCCTCTCTCTATCAGTCTCTGTCCTGTTAACCTCAGATTCCTCCCTCTATCAGTCTCTGTCCTGTTAACCTCAGATTCCTCTCTCTATCAGTCTCTGTCCTGTTAACCTCAGATTCCTCTCTCTGTCAGTCTCTGTCCTGTTAACCTCAGATTCCTCTCTCTGTCAGTCTCTATGCCTGTTAACCTCAGATTCGTCTCTATCAGTCTCTGTCCTGTTAACCTCAGATTCCTGTCTCTATCAGTCTCTGTCCTGTTAACCTCAGATTCCTCTCTCTGTCAGTCTCTGTCCTGTTAACCTCAGATTCCTCTCTCTGTCAGTCTCTATGCCTGTTAACCTCAGATTCGTCTCTATCAGTCTCTTTGCCTGTTAACCTCAGATTCCTCTCTCTGTCAGTCTCTGTCCTGTTAACCTCAGATTCCTCTCTGTCAGTCTCTATGCCTGTTAACCTCAGATTCTTGTCTCTATCGGTCTCTTTGCCTGTTAACCTCAGATTCCTCTCTCTGTCAGTCTCTATGCCTGTTAACCTCAGATTCCTAGAGAGAAATACGAGGAGTGACTGTAATCATCTCTGTGGAGGACTGAATTTAGGGCTTGTTTAGGGTGAGGAAAAGTTCAGAGTCAACATTGTATACCATTTATAACGACACTCTAAAGCCTTTAGGGACACGTCAAAACCAGGGCTTCTACATTACACTAATGACCTGTCAGAGTTCATCAGTCCCGTTAGAGCTACCTGACTGCAGTCCCAGTTCCCATTACAGATGACCTGGAAGACAGGGAAGATCCTCTGAATAACAGAGATGTGATGATGTTGGCTGGATCCCCTGTCATAACAGGAGAGGAATGAGAGAGGAGACAGAGTCCTGGGCTGCCCCTCACATAGAGACAGAGTCCTGGGCTGACCCTCACATAGAGACAGAGTCCTGGGCTGCTCCTCACATAGAGACAGAGTCCTGGGCTGACCCTCACATAGAGACAGAGTCCTGGGCTGCCCTCACATAGAGACAGAGTCCTGGGCTGCCCCTCACATAGAGACAGAGTCCTGGGCTGCCCCTCACATAGAGACAGAGTCCTGGGCTGCCCCTCACATAGAGACAGAGTCCTGGGCTGACCCTCACATAGAGACAGAGTCCTGGGCTGACCCTCACATAGAGACAGAGTCCTGGGCTGACCCTCACATAGAGACAGAGTCCTGGGCTGCCCTCACATAGAGACAGAGTCCTGGGCTGCCCTCACATAGAGACAGAGTCCTGGGCTGACCTCACATAGAGACAGAGTCCTGGGCTGACCCTCACATAGAGACAGAGTCCTGGGCTGACCCTCACATAGAGACAGAGTCCTGGGCTGCCCCCTCACATAGAGACAGAGTCCTGGGCTGCCCTCACATAGAGACAGAGTCCTGGGCTGACCCTCACATAGAGACAGAGTCCTGGGCTGACCCTCACATAGAGACAGAGTCCTGGGCTGACCCTCCTCACATAGAGACAGAGTCCTGGGCTGACCCTCACATAGAGACAGAGTCCTGGGCTGCCCCTCACATAGAGACAGAGTCCTGGGCTGACCCTCACATAGAGACAGAGTCCTGGGCTGCCCCTCACATAGAGACAGAGTCCTGGGTTACCCCTCACATAGAGACAGAGTCCTGGGCTGCCCCTCACATAGAGACAGAGTCCTGGGCTGACCCTCACATAGAGACAGAGTCCTGGGCTGCCCCTCACATAGAGACAGAGTCCTGGGCTGACCCTCATAGAGACAGAGTCCTGGGCTGCCCCTCACATAGAGACAGAGTCCTGGGTTACCCCTCACATAGAGACAGAGTCCTGGGCTGCCCCTCACATAGAGACAGAGTCCTGGGCTGACCCTCATATAGAGACAGAGTCCTGGGCTGCCCCTCACATAGAGACAGAGTCCTGGGCTGACCCTCATATAGAGACAGAGTCCTGGGCTGCCCCTCACATAGAGACAGAGTCCTGGGTTACCCCTCACATAGAGACAGAGTCCTGGGTTGACCCTCACATAGAGACAGAGTCCTGGGCTGCCCCTCACATAGAGACAGAGTCCTGGGCTGACCCTCATATAGAGACAGAGTCCTGGGCTGACCCTCATATAGAGACAGAGTCCTGGGTTACCCCTCACATAGAGACAGAGTCCTGGGTTACCCCTCACATAGAGACAGAGTCCTGGGTTACCCCTCATATAGAGACAGAGTCCTGGGCTGCCCCTCACATAGAGACAGAGTCCTGGGTTACCCTCATATAGAGACAGAGTCCTGGGTTACCCCTCACATAGAGACAGAGTCCTGGGCTGACCCTCACTCCTCAGAGACAGAGTCCTGGGTTAGAGACAGAGTCCTGGGTTACCCCTCATAGAGACAGAGTACGAGTAGAGACAGAGTCCTATTATAGAGACAGAGTCCTGGGTATTCACATAGAGACAGAGTCCTGGGTTACCCTCACATAGAGACAGAGTACTCACAGAGACAGAGTCCTGGGCTGACCCTCATATAGAGACAGAGTCCTGGGTTACCCCTCATATAGAGACAGAGTCCTGGGTTACCCCTCACCCCTCAGAGTCGGAGGGAAATTAAAATGTGAAAAATAATCTGCTAACTGATCTCTTCCCCTCTCTTTCTCCTCATCTCCTCCTTTTTTTCTCTCCTCGCCTTCTATCCTCCTCTCTTTCTACTCCTCTCACTTGCTCTCCTTTTCTCTCCATTTCCTCTTCTCCCCTCCATCTCCTCTCTCTCCTCTCCTCTCTAGCTGATAGCAGAAGACTGGCCGTTTGGGGTTCATGTGTGCAAGTTGATGCCATTTATCCAGAAGGCTTCAGTAGGAATCACTGTCCTCAGCCTGTGTGCCCTGAGCATCGACAGGTCAGTAACACACACACACACAAAAGGATGACCGCACATTCACACACATATGGATAGTAAGTGGAGAAAATGTCTCTGTGTGTGTGTGTGTCTAGATACCATGCGGTGACGTCGTGGAGTAGGGTGAAGAGGATAGGGATCCCTCTGTGGAAGGCTATGCAGGTCACATTCATATGGCTGGTAGCTGTCTTGCTGGCTGTTCCTGAGGCTGTGGCCTTTGACATGATGGAGATGCCTTACAGAGGCAGCAAGCTACGAGTCTGTCTGTTACACCCCCAGCAGAATACTGCTTTTATGAAGGTACACACAAACACATTGTATCTTGACAGCCAGACACTTGATTGCCCTCTCTATATATATATATGTTATACCATGACATTACCCCAATATATCACCCTGTTATACCATGACATTATCCCAATATATCACCCTGTTATACCATGACATTATCCCAATATATACCCCTGTTCTACCATGACATTACCCCAATATATCACCCTGTTCTACCATGACATTACCCCAATATATCACCCTGTTATACCATGACATTATCCCAATATCACCCTGTTATACCATGACATTATCCCAATATATCACCCTGTTATACCATGACATTATCCCAATATATACCCCTGTTCTACCATGACATTACCCCAATATATGACCCTGTTCTACCATGACATTATCCCAATATATCACCCTGTTCTACCATGACATTATCCCAATATATCACCCTGTTATACCATGACATTATCCCAATATATACCCCTGTTCTACCATGACATTACCCAATATATCACCCTGTTCTACCATGACATTACCCCAATATATCACCCTGTTCTACCATGACATTATCCCAATATATCACCCTGCTCTACCATGACATTATCCCAATATATCACCCTGTTCTACCATGACATTATCCCAATATATCACCCTGTTCTACCATGACATTATCCCAATATCACCCTGTTATACCATGACATTACCCCAATATATCACCCTGTTATACCATGACATTATCCCAATATATACCCCTGTTCTACCATGACATTACCCAATATATCACCCTGTTCTACCATGACATTACCCCAATATATCACCCTGTTCTACCATGACATTATCCCAATATATCACCCTGTTCTACCATGACATTATCCCAATATATCACCCTGTTCTACCATGACATTATCCCACTATATATCACCCTGTTCTACCATGACATTATCCCAATATCACCCTGTTATACCATGACATTACCCCAATATATCGCCCTGTTCTACCATGACATTATCCCAATATATCACCCTGTTCTATCATGGCATTACCCCAATATATCACCCTGTTCTACCATGACATCAACCCAATATATCACCCTGTTATACCATGACATTACCCCAATATATAAACCCTGTTATACCATGACATTAACCCAATATATTACCCTGTTATACCATGACATTACCCCAATATATCACCCTGTTATACCATGACATTACCCCAATATATCACCCTGTTATACTGTCACGATCTTCAGTAGGGACAGACCAAGGCGCAGCGAGGCATCCAGTATACATGTTTATTAAAAAGAAACTTAACTGGGCAAAATAACAAAATGAACGAAGATCGTAACTTAAACATAGACGGACGATACAAACAAAGCTATGCATCAACAATAACCCACAAAACCTAAATGAAAACCCCAAACATATATATGGTTCCCAATTAGAGACAACGACACACAGCTGCCTCTAATTGGGAACCATTACTCCAACATAGAAATAGAACACCTAGAACTCAAAAACCCTACACCAAAAACGAAACCTAAACACGCCAGCCTAAAACTCTGGCCTGGACGTGACAGTACCCCCAAAGGCGCGGACTCGACCGCGCCACCCAAAAGTCCATGGGGGTCTTGGGTGGTCTTTTGATCCCAGGTGGCGGCTCGGTGCTGGCCGTGCTGGTCGAAGTCACGCACCGGAGGCCCTGGGCCATTTGCTGGACTGGGGACCCTCACTGGCGGCCCCGGACAGGGGACCCTCACTGGCGGCTCAGGACAGGGGACCCTCACTGGCGGCTCAGGACAGGGGGCCCTCACTGGCGGCTCCGGACTGGGGACCCTCACTGGCGGCTCCGGACTGGGGACCCTCACTGGCGGCTCGGACTAGGGACCCTCACTGGCGGCTCGGACTGGGGACCTCACTGGCGGCTCGGACTGGGGACCCTCACTGGCGGCTCCGGACTGGGGACCATCACTGGCGGACCTGGACAGGGGAAGCACCCTGGCGGACCTGGACAGGGGAAGCACCCTGGCCCTCTGGTGCGGGGAGCAGGAACCGGCCGTGCTGGGCTCATAACGCCGCACTCTGGTGCGGGAGCAGGAACCGCCGTGCTGGGCTCATAACGCGCACTCTGGTGCGGGAGCAGGAACCGGCCGTGCTGGGCTCATAACGCCGCACTCTGGTGCGGAGAGCAGGAACCGGCCGTACTGGGCTCATAACGCCGCACTCTGGTGCGGGAGCAGGAACCGGCCGTACATGGCTCATAACGCGCACTCTGGTGCGGGAGCAGGAACCGGCCGTGCTGGGCTCATAACGCCGCACTCTGGTGCGGGGAGCAGGAACCGGCCGTACTGGGCTCATAATGCGCACTCTGGTGCGGGGAGCAGGAACCAGCCATACTGGGCTCATAACGCGCACTCTGGTGCGGAGAGCAGGAACCGGCCGTACTGGGCTCATAACGCGCACTCTGGTGCGGGGAGCAGGAACAGGACGTGCTGGGTTCACGATGGGCACAGGGATCCTGGAGCGTGGAGCAGGGACAGGACGTGCTGAGTCCACGACAGGCACAGGAATCCTGTAGCGTGGAGCAGGGACAGGACGTGCTGAGTCCACGCCGGGTGCAGGGATCCTGGAGTGTGGAACAGGGACAGGACGTGCCGAGTTCACGACGGGCACAGGAATCCTGGAGCGTGGAACAGGGACAGGACGTGCTGAGTCCACGACAGGCACAGGAATCCTGGAGCGTGAAACAGGGACAGAACGTGCTGAGTCCACGCCGGGCACAGGGATCCTGAAGCGTGGAGCAGGGACGTGCTGGGTCCACGACGGGCACAGGCATCCTGGAGCGTGGAGCAGGGACAGGACGTACTGGGCTGTGGATGCGAACCGGAGATCCCACACGCAGAACCGGTGCAGGATATCTCGGTCCCAGAAGGTGTACTGGAGCCCTAGCGCGCAGAGCCGGCACCACTCTCCCAGGTAGCACACTCACCCTCCCCTGACAGATGAGTGGCGCTGGAATCTCACGCACCGGGCTCTGGACACGCACCGGAGATACTGCACGCAGAACCGGTGCAGGATATCTCGGTCCAAGGAGGCGCACCGGAGACCAGGAGCGCTGAGCCGGCACCACCCTTCCAGGCTGCACACTCACCCTCCCCTGACAGATGAGTGGAGCTGGAATCTCTAGCACCGGCCTATGAACGCGCACTGGAGACACCGTGCGCAAAACTGCATAGCACGGCGTCTTACCAGTGCGACGCTCTCCTCAACGCTCTCTCCACAAAGCACGAGGAGTTGGCTCAGGAGTCCCTCCAGAACCGGCCAACCTCCTCGTGTGCCCCCCCAAAAAAGTTTTTGGGGGCTGCCTTTCGGGCTTCCGTGCCAGGCGAGTTCCAATGAACTTTTCTCTCTCCGGATCCCATGTTCCGTATAGCTTCTCACACCTGCGCCGCTCCACCGCCGCTGCTTCCAGCTCCTCTCTTGGCCGACGATACTCTCCAGGCTGGGCCCAGGGTCCGTCCCTAAATAATTCCTCCTCCCAGGTCCAGTACTCCCGGGTCTCTCGCTGCTTGGTCTTCTTATGGTGGGTTATTCTGTCACGATCTTCAGTAGGGACAGACCAAGGCGCAGCGAGGCATCCAGTATACATGTTTATTAAAACGAAACGTAACTGGGCAAAATAACAAAATGAACGAAGATCGTAACTTAAACATAGACTGAGAATACAAACAAAGCTATGCATCAACAATAACCCACAAAACCTAAATGAAAACCCCAAACATATATATGGTTCCCAATTAGAGACAACGACACACAGCTGCCTCTAATTGGGAACCATTACCCCAACATAGAAATAGAACACCTAGAACTCAAAAACCCTACACCAAAAACGAAACCTAAACATGCCAGCCTAAAACTCTGGCCTGGACGTGACATATACCATGACATTACCCCAATATATCACCCTGTTATACCATGACAGTACCCCAATATATCACCCTGTTATACCATGACATTACCCCAATATACAATTATGTTATACCATAACATTACCCCAATATATAATTATGTAATACCATAACATTACCCCAACATATCACTCTAATATACCATGACAATACCCCAGTATATCACCCTGTTATACCATGACATTCCCCCAATATATCACCCTGTTATACCATTACATTATCCCAATATATCATTCAATATATCATTCTATATTACCATGACATTAACCCGATATATCACTCTGTTGTACCCTGACATTAAACTGATATATCACCCTGTTCTACCATGACATTGACCTGATATATCACCCTGTTCTACCATGACATCAACCCAATATATATATCACCCTGTTGTACCCTGACATTAACCTGATATATCACCCTGTTCTACCATGACGTCAACCCAATACATCAACCTGTTATACCATGACATCAACCCAATATATCATGCTGTTATACCATGACATTACCCAATATATATATCACCCTGTTGTACCATGACATTAACCCAATATATCACCCTGTTATACCATGACGTCAACCCAATATATCACCCTGTTATAACATGACAATACCCCAGTATATAATTATGTTATACCATAACATTACCCCAATATTTCACCCTGTTATACCATGACATTACCCCAATATATCACCCTAATATACCATGACAGTACCCCAATATATCACCATGTTATACCATGACAATACCCCAATATATAATTATGTTTTACCTTAACATCACCCCAATATATCACCCTGTTATACCATGACATTATCCCAATATATCACCCTGTTATACCATGACATTACCCCAATATATCATTCCATATTACCATGACATTATCCCAAAATATCACCATATTATACAATGACATTACCCCAATATATCACCCTGTTATACCATGACATTATCCCAATATATCATTCAATATATCATTCTATATTACCATGACATTAACCCAATATATCACCCTGTTGTACCCTGACATTAACCTGATATATCACCCTGTTCTACCATGACATTAACCTGATATATCACCCTGTTCTACCATGACATCAACCCAATATATCACCCTGTTCTACCATGACATTAACCCAATATATCACCCTGTTCTACCATGACATCAACCCAATATATCACCCTGTTCTACCATGACATTACCCCAATATATAACCCTGGTATACCATGACATTACCCCAATATATAACTATGTTATACCATAACATTACCCCAATATATCACCCTGTTATACCATGACATTACCCCAATATATCACTCTTATATACCATGACAATACCCCAGTATATCACCATGTTATACCATGACAATACCCCAATATATAATTATGTTTTACCATAACATTACCCCAATATATCACCCTGTTATACCATGACATTATCCCAATATATCACCCTGTTATACCATGACATTACCCCAATATATCATTCTATATTACCATGACATTATCCCAAAATATCACCATGTTATACAATGACATTACCCCAATATATCACCCTGTTATACCATGACATTACCCCAATATATAACTATGTTATACCATAACATTACCCCAATATATCACCCTGTTATACCATGACATTACCCCAATATATCACTCTTATATACCATGACAATACCCCAGTATATCACCATGTTATACCGTGACAATACCCCAATATATAATTATGTTTTATCATAACATTACCCCAATATATCACCCTGTTATACCATGACATTATCCCAATATATCACCCTGTTATACCATGACATTACCCCAATATATCATTCTATATTACCATGACATTATCCCAATATATCACCCTGTTATACCATGACATTATCCCAATATATCATTCAATATATCATTCTATATTACCATGACATTAACCCGATATATCACTCTGTTGTACCCTGACATTAAACCGATATATCACTCTGTTGTACCATGACATTAACCTGATATATCACCCTGTTGTACCATGACATTAACCTGCTATATCACCCTGTTCTACCATGACATCAACACAATATATATATCACCCTGTTGTACCCTGACATTAACCTGATATATCACCCTGTTCTACCATGACATTAACCCAAAATATCACCCTGTTATACCATGACGTCAACCCAATATATCACCCTGTTATACCATGACATCAACCCAATATATCACCCTGTTATACCATGACATTAACCCAATATATCACCCTGTTGTACCATGACATCAACCCAATATATATATCACCCTGTTCTACAATGACATCAACCCAATATATCACCCTGTTATACCATGACATTACCACAATATATTACTGCTGAAAGCAGCAGATTTGTGACAGTGTTGTAACCATGATATGTGTGTTCTCAGTTCTACCAGGATGTGAAGGACTGGTGGTTGCTAGGGTTTTATTTCTGTCTTCCTCTGGCCTGCACCGGCATCTTCTACACCCTGATGTCCTGGGAGATGTTGAGCAGGAAAAAAGGCATGAGGATCGCTCTCAACGACCACATGAAACAGGTCTGTCTGTCTGACCCTTCTGTCTATCTGGGTAACCTGTCTGGCTGTATAACCCATGTTTCTGTCCGTCTGTCTGTTTAACCTGTCTATCTGTCTGTCTGTCCTTCTGTATAACCTGTCTGGCTGTATAACCCATGTTTCTGTCTGTCTGTGTGTTTAATCTGTCCGTCTGGCTGTTTAACCTGTCTATCTGTCTGTCTGTCCTTCTGTATAACCTGTCTGGCTGTATAACCCATGTTTCTGTCTGTCTGTGTGTTTAATCTGTCCGTCTGTCTGTTTAACCTGTCTGTCTGTCTGTCCTTCTGTATAACCTGTCTGGCTGTATAACCCATGTTTCTGTCTGTCTGTGTGTTTAATCTGTCCGTCTGTCTGTTTAACCTGTCTATCTGTCTGTCTGTCCTTCTGTTTAACCTGTCTGGCTGTATAACCCATGTTTCTGTCTGTCTGTGTGTTTAATCTGTCCGTCTGTCTGTTTAACCTGTCTATCTGTCTGTCTGTCCTTCTGTATAACCTGTCTGGCTGTATAACCCATGTTTCTGTCTGTCTGTGTGTTTAATCTGTCCGTCTGTCTGTTTAACCTGTCTATCTGTCTGTCTGTCCTTCTGTATAACCTGTCTGGCTGTATAACCCATGTTTCTGTCTGTCTGTGTGTTTAATCTGTCCGTCTGTCTGTTTAACCTGTCTATCTGGCTGTCAGTCCTTCTGTTTAACCTGTCCTTCAGTCTGTTTTCCAACGAGCATCAGATTCCTTAACACAGATGGACTATTAAACACAACCCCACCCTTACAGTATTCATCTATATGTCCGTATGTAATGTCATACAGATAACACGCAGTATGTGGACACCCCTTCAAATGAGTGGATTTGGCTATTTCAGCCACAGCCGTTGATGACTGGTGTATAACATGGAGCATACAGCCATGCAATCTCCATAGACAAACATTGGCAATGTTGACTTTCAATGTGGCACTGTCATAGGATGCCACCTCTCCAACAAGTCAGTTTGTCAAATTTCTGCCCTGCTAGAGCTGCCCCTGTCAAATGTACGTGCTGTTATTGTGAAGTGGAAATGTCTAGGAGCAACAACAGCTCAGCCGCGAAGACTCGTCACTTTAGTAATGTTCACATACTGCTTTACTTATTTCATATGTATATACTGTACTCTATTCTACTGTAGTCAATGCCACTCCGACATTGCTCCTCCTAATATTTATATATTTCTTAATTCAATTGTTCTACATTTAGATTTGATTGTATTGTTGTGTATTGTTGCAGTAGTATCTAACTATTCGTGCCGGGTGGAGTTAAACATATTTATTTGGTTAACTCACACAATACAAAAACAACAAACGAAGATCAAACGTATAGCACCAGCGGCACATACACATAAACAGAGTCAACCTCCCACAAAGCTGGAGGGAAAAATAGCTGCTTAAGTGTGGTTCCCAATCAGAGACAACGATAGACAGCTGTCCCTGATTGAGAGCCACACTCAGCCAAAACAAAGAAATACAAAACTATAACATAGAATGCCCACCCCAAATCACACCCTGACCAAACCAAAAGGAGACATAAACAGGCTCCTACCGGTCAGGGCGTGACAGATAGGAACATAAGCATTTCACTACACCCGCAATAACATCTGCTAAATATGTGTATGTGACCAATACAATTTTATTTGATTTGAAGTGGTAGGCCACACACGCTCACAGAATGGGACCGCCGATTGCTGAAGTGTGCAGCTTGTAAGAATCATCTGTCCTCGGTTGCAATACTCACTACCAAGTTCCAAACTGCTTCTGGAAGCAACGTCAGCACAATAACTGTTCGTTGGGAGCTTCATGAAATGGGTTTCCATGGCCGAGCAGCCGCACACAAGCTTAAGATCACCATGCTCAATGCCAAGCGTCGGCTGGAGGGGTGTAAAGCTAGCCGCCATTGGACTTTGGAACAGCGGAGACGCGTTCTCTGGAGTGATGAATCACGCTTCACCATCTGGTAGTCCGATGAACTAATCTGGGTTTGGCGGATGCCAGGAGAACGCTTCCTGCCCTAATGCATAGTGCCAACTGTAAAGTTTGGTGGATGAAGACTAATGGTCTGGGGCTGTTTTTCATGGTTCGGGCCCCTTAGTTCCAGTGAAGGGAAATCTTAACACTACAGCATGAAATTACATTCTAGACGATTCTGTGCTTCCAACTTTGTGGCAACAGTTTGGCGAAGGCCCTTTCCTGTTTCAACATGACAATGCCCCCGTGCACAAAGCGAGGTCCATACAGAAATGGTTTGTCAAAATCAGTGTGGAAGAACTTGACAGGCCTAGCCCTGAACACCTTTTGGTATGAATTGGAACGCCGACTGCGAGCCAGGCCTAATCGCCTAACATCAGTGCCCAATCTCACTAATGCTTGCGGCTGAATGGAAGTAAATACCCGCAGCAATGTTCCAACATCTAGAGGAAACCCTTCCCAGAATAGTGGAGGCTATTTGTATTGTCCATAAGTCAAGTGTTGTATGTCCTGTGATATGTGTTGTATGTCCTGTGATATGTGTTGTCTACAAGTGTTGTATGTCCTGTGATATGTCCTGTGATATGTGTTGTCTATAAGTGTTGTAAGTCTTGTGATATGTGTTGTCTATAAGTGTTGTGTGTCCTGTGATATGTGTTGTCTATAGGTGTTGTATGTCCTGTGATATGTGTTTTCTATAAGTCTTGTATGTCCTGTGATATGTGTTGTCTATAAGTGTTGTATGTCCTGTGATATGTGTTGTCTATAAGTCAAGTGTTGTATGTCCTGTGATATGTGTTGTCTATAAGTGTTGTATGTCCTGTGATATGTGTTGTCTATAAGTGTTGTAAGTCCTGTGATATGTGTTGTCTATAAGTGTTGTAAGTCCTGTGATATGTGTTGTCTATAAGTGTTGTAAGTCCTGTGATATGTGTTGTCTATAAGTGTTGTAAGTCCTGTGATATGTGTTGTCTATAAGTGTTGTAAGTCCTGTGATATGTGTTGTCTATAAGTCAAGTGTTGTATGCCCTGTGATATGTGTTGTCTATAAGTGTTGTAAGTCCTGTGATATGTGTTGTCTATAAGTGTTGTATGTCCTGTGATATATGTTGTCTATAAGTGTTGTATGTCCTGTGATATGTGTTGTCTATAAGTGTTGTATGTCCTGTGATATGTGTTGTCTATAAGTGTTGTAAGTCCTGTGATATGTGTTGTCAATAAGTCAAGTGTTGTATGTCCTGTGATATGTGTTGTCTATAAGTGTTGTATGTCCCGTGATATGTGTTGTCTATAAGTGTTGTAAGTCCTGTGATATGTGTTGTCTATAAGTCAAGTGTTGTATGTCCTGTGATATGTGTTGTCTATAAGTGTTGTATGTCCTGTGATATGTGTTGTCTATAAGTCAAGTGTTGTATGTCCTGTGATATGTGTTGTCTATAAGTGTTGTATGTCCTGTGATATGTGCTGTCTATAAGTGTTGTATGTCCTGTGATATGTGTTGTCTATAAGTGTTGTATGTCCTGTGATATGTGTTTTCTATAAGTGTTGTAAGTCCTGTGTTATGTGTTGTCTATAAGTGTTGTATGTCCTGTGATATGTGTTGTCTATACGTGTTGTATGTCCTGTGATATGTGTTTTCTATAAGTGTTGTAAGTCCTGTGTTATGTGTTGTCTATAAGTGTTGTATGTCTTGTGATATATGTTGTCTATACGTGTTGTATGTCCTATCTAATAACATTTTGTAGTTGTAAAGTTGCTATTCTGGAGAAACATAGGAATGTATCTATTGTTCCATAAAGGGGTTTTAGGGGACAGAAATCCCTCTCGTCTGAACAGCTCTTGCACTTTTAGACCATCTAAAAGGAAATGTATGCTTGATGGTATGATGGTCAAAGACAGACAACAGTAAGATTTCACTTCTAACAAAATTGACCTTAGATCCAGAGAAAGAACTATAACACTGTAATAGGTTCTGTAAGTGAGAGATGGAATGTTCTGGGTTCATTAGAAATAAGATAAGGTTGTTCGCAAAAAGTGATAACTTATGGGTATGGGGGCCCACATCAAAGCCGTGTATGTCAGGGCATGTTCTAATGGCCTCAGCCAACGATTAGATGGCGAGGGCGAAGAGGTGGGGGCTAATTGGGCAACCTTGTCTGTTCCCCCTATAGAGAGGGAAAGAGGAGGAAGTTATCCTATTGGTAGCAATCCTAGCTTTAGGAGATGTGTACCTAAACCAAACTTTTGCATAGATATGGAGATATGGCCATTCAACCCTATCAAAGGCCTTTTCGGCGTTGAGGGAGACTGCGACACTAGGTATTTTGTTTTTGTTAGCAAGGTGAATTATATCAATTAACCTTCTGAGATTATTGGAGGACAATCTATTCATTATGAAGCCAGTCTGATCTGGGTTGACCAACAGGGGAAGACATGACTCCCATCTCTTAGATAGCATCTTGGTGACCAGTTTACAATCTGTGTTAAGGAGAGAGAACTATAGGAGGCGCACTTTAGCAGGTTTTTCCCTTTCTTGTGAATTACTGTAATCACTGCTTAAAGCAGTTGTCCTCCCTGGCTTTGTAAGTGCCTCCATAAGGTAGGGTACCACCAGCTCCCTAAATTCTTTATAGAACTCTGGAGGGAAGCCATCCTCCCCAGGAGATGTATTAGAAGGTAATGATTTAATGGCCTCCAACAATTCAGGAACTGAGAACTGTTCAATCAGGCGCTCTCAGTCTTCCCTTGACAGGCATGGGAGGTTCAGAGAGGAGAGAGAGGAGTCGATCTCTGATAGATCATCGCTTGATTGGGAGTTGTAGAGGCCTTCGTAGTATTTCTTAAAAGTATCATTCATTTCAGTAGGGTCGAAAAATATCCCATTAGTAAGAGTTTCTATAGCATTAATTGTCCTCTTACTTTCCTCTGCTTTCAGTTGCCATGCCAATACTTTGTGTGCTTTCTCTCCGAGCTCGTAGTAACGCTGTTTTGATTTAGTGATGGTCCTCTCAGCTTGATATGTGTTCAGAGTATTATATTTCAGTATTTTATTTACCAAAAGCCCGTATAGATCTTTAGTCGGGCCTCTTTGGTAGGTTTTCTCTAGCTCAGAGATTTCAGATTCAAGGACATTCAGTTCCGCACAATGTTTTCTCTTCAACCATTCAAAATTCTTCCTCGTTTTGGAAGAAACAAGCCTGAAACAATGAACAGAGACTGTTGACATCTAGTGGAAGCCATAGGAATTGCAATCTGGGACCTAGAATTGCATAGGACCCATAGCTTTCCATTATAAGAGCCTGGAACCAAAATAAAATAAATCTTGGTTGTTTTTTCTTTGGAAATTCGCCTACCACATCATTTGTGTTATAGTATCATACAATATTTTAACATTTCTACAAACATTTCTGTTTTCTATCTAATGCTACCAATTATATTAATATCCTGGCTTCTGGGCCTGAGTAACAGGCAGTTTACTTTGGGCACGTCAGTCAGGCAGCAATTCTGAAAAAAGGACTTAAACAGCTTGGAAAATTCCATAAAATGATGTCATGGCTTTAGAAGCTTCTGATAGGCTAATTTACATAATTTGAGTCAATTGGAGGTGTACCTGTGGATGTATTTCAAGGCCTACCTTCAAACTCAGTGCCTCTTTGCTTGACATCATGGGAAAATAAAAATAAATCAGCCAAGAACTCAGAAAAACATTGTAGACCTCCACAAGTCTGGTTCATCCTTGGGAGCAATTTCCAAATGCCTGAAGGTACCACGTTCATCTGTACAAACTATAGTACACAAGTATAAACACCATGGGACCACGCAGCCGTCATACCGCTCAGGAAGGAGACGCGTTCTGTCTCCTAGAGATGAACGTACTTTGCTGCGAAAAGTGCAAATTAATCCCAGAACAACAGCAAAGGACCATGTGAAGATGCTGGAGAAAACAGGTACAAAACTATCTATATCCACAGTAAAACGAGTCCTATATCGACATAACCTGAAAGGCCGCTCAGCAAGGAAGAAGCCACTGCTCCAAAATCGCCATAAAAAAGCCCGACTGCGGTTTGCAACTGTACATGGGGACAAAGATCATACTTTTTGGAGAAATGTCTTCTGGTCTGATGAAAAAAAAAAAAATGAAAAAAGAACTGTTTGGCCATAATGACCATCGTTATGTTTGGAGGAAAAATGGGGAGGCTTGCAAGCCGAAGAATACCATCCCAACCGTGAAGCACGGGGGTGGCAGCATCATGTTGTGGGGGTGCTCTGCTGCAGGAGGGACTTGTGCACTTCACAAAATAGATGGCATCATGAGGTAGGAAAATTAAGTGGATATATTGAAGCAACATCTCAAGACATCAGTCAGGAAGTTAAATCTTGGTCGCAAATGGGTCTTCCAAATGAACAATGACCCCAAGCATACTTCCAAAGTTGTGGCAAAATAGCTTAAGGACAACAAAGTCAAGGTATTGGAGTGGCCATCACAAAGCCCTGACATCAATCCTATAGAAAGTTTGTGGGTGTCACGATTTGCGCTACTGGGGTGAAATCAGGCGCAGGAGAGCGGAACGTGTCGTAAAAGCGCACACTTTAATGGCACAAACAAACAAAAGAAGGAACGCATAAAATACGGCGTCAATATTCTAGGCCACAAAAATGAGTGTCTAGCGCCACGACATAAACACAGTCCAGGTGAATACAAAATACAAACACGGGACAGCAAAGCGTTACCCGGAGAAAATGAGCCTGCACTAATTACGCATGTAACAAAGAACAATTCCACACAATGACAAAACATATTCACCGAAATAAATACACGCCGCAATCACTGGAAAACAAACCAGGTGCGGGGTGAACAAGACAAAAGCAATTACAACAAAATAACAGCTGAGCGGCGATGGCTAGAAAGCCGGTGACGTCGACCGCGAACGCCGCCCGAACAAGGAGAGGAGGCGACTTCGTGGAAGTCGTGACAGTACCCCTGACGCGGCTCCAGCGGTGCGCCGACACCGCCTCGGGGCCGACCCGGAGGGCGAGGAGCAGGGCGATCCGGTCGGCGACGGTGGAAATCCGCAGCAGTTCAGGGTCCAACACGTCAGCCACCGGGACCCAGCACCTCTCCTCCGGACCGTACTCTCCCACTCCACGAGGTACTGAAGGCGCCCCGCCCGACGCCTCGAATCCAGGATGGAATGGACGGAATCGCCGGGGCCCCCTCGATGTCCAGAGGTGGAGGAACCTCCCGCACCTCAGATCCCTGAGTGGACCAGCCACCACCGGCCTGAGGAGAGACACATGGAATGAGGGGTTAATATGGTAATCGGGAGGAAGCTGTAACCTGTAACACACCTCATTCACTCTCCTCAGGACTTTAAATGGCCCCACAAACCGCGGACCCAGCTTCCGGCAGGGCAGGCGGAGGGGCAGGTTTCGGGTCGAGCCAGACCCGGTCCCCTGGTGCGAACACCGGGTCTCACTGCGGTGACGGTCCGCGCTGGTCTTTTGGCGCAGCGCGCCTGCTGGAGGTGATCATGGGCAGCTTTCCATGTCTCCTCCGCGCTTGAACCACTCGTCCACTGCAGGAGCCTCGGTCTGACTCTGATGCCACGGTGCCAGAACCGGCTGATACCCCAATACACACTGAAAGGGGGAGAGGTTAGTGGATGAGTGTCGGAGTGAGTTCTGTGCCATCTCTGCCCAGGGCACGAACACTGCCCACTCTCCCGGCCGGTCCTGGCAGTAGGACCGCAGAAACCTGCCCACCTCTTGGTTAACTCTCTCCACCTGCCCGTTGCTCTCGGGGGTGAAAACCCGAGGTAAGGCTGATCGAGACCCCCAGACGCTCCATAAACGCCCTCCAGACTCTCGAAGTGAACTGGGGACCCCGATCAGACACTATATCCTCTGGTACCCCGTAGTGCCGGAAGACGTGTGTAAATAAGGCCTCCGCTGTTTGTAGGGCCGTAGGGAGACCGGGCAGAGGGAGGAGACGACAGGACTTAGAGAAACGGTCCACAACGACCAGGATCATAGTGTTTCCCTGTGAAAGTGGAAGATCCGTCAGAAAATCCACCGACAGGTGCGACCAGGGCCGTTGTGGAACGGGTAAGGGATGTAATTTACCTTTGGGTAGGTGTCTCGGAGCCTTACACTGAGCGCACACCGAACAGGAGGAAACGTAAAACCTCACGTCCTTTTCCAAGGTGGGCCACCAGTACTTCCCAGTCAGACAACGCACCGTCCGACCGATCCCCCGGATGACCAGAGGAGGGTGACGTGTGAACCCAATTTATCAACTGGTCACGGACAGCAAGCGGAACATACCGGCGCCCGACCGGACACTGGAGGGGCGGGCTCAGTGCGTAATGCCTGCTCAATGTCGCGTCCAGCTCCCACACAACCGGTGCTACCAGACAGGAGGCTGGGATAATAGGAGTCGGCTCATTGGGCCGCTCCTCGGTGTCCTACAGTCGGGACAGTGCGTCTGCCTTCTTATTTTGGGACCCTGGTCTGTAAGACAGGGTAAACACAAAGTGAGAAAAAACATGGCCCACCTTGCCTGACGAGGATTCAGTCTCCTAGCTGCCCGGATGTACTCCAGGTTGCGGTGGTCAGTCCAGATGAGAAAAGGGTGTCTAGCCCCCTCAAGCCAATGTCTCCACGCCTTCAGAGCCTTAACCACAGCCAACAACTCCCGGTCCCCACATCATAGTTCCTCTCCGCTGGGCTGAGCTTCTTAGAGAAGAACGCACAGGGGCGAGATTCGGTGGCGTGCCCGAGCGCTGAGAGAGCACGGCTCCTATCCCAGCCTCGGACGCGTCCACCTCTACTATGAACGCCAAGGAGGGGTCCGGATGGGCCAGCACGGAGCCAGTGAACAGAGCCCTTAGTTGATCAAAGGCCCTACCCGCCTCAGCTGACCACTGCAGACGCGCCGGACCCCCTTCAGCAGTGAGGTAATGGGAGCAGCCACCTGGCCAAAACCCGGATAAATCTCCGGTAGTAATTGGCAAACCCTAAAAAACGCTGCACCTCTTTTACCGTGGTAGGAGTCGGCCAATTTAGAACGGCTGATTTGCGGTCATTCTCCATCTCCACCCCTGATGTGGAAATGCGATACCCTAGGAAGGAGACGGACTGCTGAAAGAACAGGCATTTCTCAGCCTTCACGTACAGGTCATGCTCCAACAGTCTGCCTAGCACCTTGAGCACCAAAGACACATGCTCGGAGCGTGTAGCAGAGTATATCAAAATGTCATCAATATACACCACTACACCCTGCCCGTGCAGGTCCCTGAAAATTTCGTCTACGAAGGATTGGAAGACTGATGGAGCATTCATTAACCCGTACGGCATGACCAGGTACTCATAGTGGCCTGAGGTAGTACTAAATGCCGTCTTCCACTCGTCTCCCTCCCGGATACGCACCAGATTATGCACGCTCCTGAGATCCAGTTTCGTGAAAAAGCGCCCCGTGCATGGACTCTGTCGCGGTAGAAATAAGAGGCAGCGGGTAACTGTACCTCACCGTGATTTTATTAAGACCTCGATAGTCAATGCACGGCGCAAACCCCATCCTTCTTTTTCACAAAAAGAAACTCGAGGAGACAGGTGAAATGGAGGACCGAATATACCCCCTGGCGCAGGGATTCAGAGACATATGTCTCCATAGCCGCTGTCTCCGCTTGCGACAGGGGATACACGTGACTCCTAGGAAGTGCAGCGTCTACCTGGAGATTTATCGCACAATCCCCCCGTCGATGGGGTGGTAATTGAGTCGCCTTCTTCTTACAGAAGGCGAGAGCCAAATCGGCATATTCTGGAGGGATGTGCACGGTGGAGACCTGGTCTGGACTCTCCACCGTGGTAGCACCAACGGAAACTCCTAAACACCTCCCCGAGCACTCTTTCGACCACCCCTTAAGAGCCTTCTGTTGCCATGAAATGATGGGGTCGTGATGAGCCAACCAGGGAAGACCAAGTACCACGGGAAACGCAGGAGAGTCAATAAGAAAGAGACTGATTTTCTCCTGGTGACCTCCCTGCGTCACCATGGCCAAGGAGATGGTAACCTCCCTGATTCGCCCGGACCCTAATGGTCGACTATCCAGAGCGTGTACCGGGAAAGGTCTAACCACAGGAATAATGGGAATTCCTAAACTAACGGCGAATGCTCTGTCGATAAAGTTCCCAGCCGCACCTGAATCGACGAGCGCCTTATGCTGGGAATGCGGGGAGAACTCGGGAAAACAAACAGGTAAAAACAACAGAAGACTCTGGACGAGTGTGGTGCCGACTCACCTGGGGTGACGCCAGAGTGCCCTGCCTGTTGCCTCGACTCCCAGAGGAACCAACCCGACACCGACCGGCAGTGTGACCTCTGCGGCCACAGATAGTGCACGGTTGGTCCCTCCTCCAGCCTCCCTAAGGGCAGCCCCTCCCAGTTCCATGGGTACCGGAGCGGGGGAGCAGGAAGATGGAACGGACAGAGCCCTCTCTGGATGTCCGCGGGTGACCAGCAGGTTATCCAACCGGATGGACAAATCCACCAGTTGGTCAAACGAGATGGTGGCATCCCTGCAGGCTAACTCCCGCCGGACGCCCTCGCGCAGGCTGCATCGATAGTGGTCGATGAGAGCTCTGTCGTTCCATCCCGCTCCGGCTGCCAGGGTCCGGAATTCCAGGGCGAACTCCTGGGCGCTCCTCGTCCCCTGCCTCAGGTGGAAGAGTCGTTCTCCCGCCGCTCTGCCCTCGGGTGGATGGTCGAAGACGGCCCGGAGCGGCGGGTGAACTCATCGAAGTGGTCCAGCGCGCGTCTCCCTCGCTCCACACAGCGTTGGCTCCACTCCAGAGCTCTCCCGAGAGGCATGAGACGAGGGCTGACACCCTCTCCCTTCCCGAGGGAGCTGGGTGGACGGTGGCCAGATACAGGTCCAGTTGGAGGAGAAAACCCTGGCACCGTGCTGCTGACCCATCATACTCCCTGGGAAGGTAGAGGCGCATCCCACTGGGACTGGCTCCAGGAGGGACGGGTAGATGGGGATCTGGTCGCGTGCCAGTCGAGGCGCCGAGAGACCTCCTGTCTCTCCAAGCGGTCCAAAGTCTGGACAACCCGGTCCATCATGGATCCGAGTTGTTGGAGCATTCTTGAGTGTTCTTGGACACGATCCTCAACTCCAAGGGCTGGAGTGCCGGCTCCTGCTGATTCCATGTATGGGGTGTGGAATTCTGTCACGATTTGCGCTACTGGGGTGAAATCAGGCGCAGGAGAGCGGAACGCGGTCGTAAAAGCGCACACTTTAATGGCACAAACAAACAAAAGAAGGAACGCATAAAATGTGGCGTCAATATTCTAGGCCACAAAAATGAGTGTCTAGCGCCACGACATAAACACAGTCCAGGTGAATACAAAATACAAACACGGGACAGCAAACGTTACCCGGAGAAAATGAGCCTGCACTAATTACGCATGTAACAAAGAACAATTCCACACAATGACAAAACATATTCACCGGAAATAAATACACGCCGCAATCACTGGAAAACAAACCAGGTGCGGGGTGAACAAGACAAAAGCAATTACAACAAAATAACAGCTGAGCGGCGATGGCTAGAAAGCCGGTGACGTCAACCGCCGAACGCCGCCCGAACAAGGAGAGGAGGCGACTTCGGTGGAAGTCGTGACAGTGGGCAGAAGTGAAAAAGCGTGTGCGAGCAAGGTGGCCTACAAACCTGACTCAGTTACACCAGCTCTGTCAGGAGGAATGGGCCAAAATGACCCAACTTATTGTGGGAAGCTTGTGGAAAGCTACCCGAATCGTTTGACGCAAGTAAACAATTTAAAGGCAATGCTACCAAATACTAATTGAGTGTATGTCAACTTCTGACCCACTGGGAATGTGATGAAAGAAATAAAAGCTGAAATAAATAATTCTCTCTACTGTTATTCTGACATTTCACATTCTTAAAATAAAGTTGTTATCCTAACTGATCTAAGACAGGGCATTTTTACTGGGATTAAATGTCAGGAATTGTGAAAAACTGAGTTTAAATGTATTTGGCTAAGGTGTTTGTAAACTTCTGACTTCAACTGTAAATAGTCAGGTAATGTTTGAACTGTAGTTTAAACACTGAAGTGACCTATGTGTCTCTTTAGGAAGGAAATAACAATAAACATAGAAAAAAAACTGAAACCCCACCCACACTGATTGTCGGACTAAAACCACAATCCCAACAATCAAACATGAAATACACTTGTAGAGATATGTTGTTGCTCGCTTTCCATCTTGCTTTTACTAGCTAAACCTTGGTGTAAACTTAAACCTATGAGCTCTCTATGTTGAAAACAAATGTTGTGACATTTATGGCTGAATATTTACTGTCCACAGTAAAGGCTGCTTGAGTCTCTTTAAAGGAGAGGATAAACATAAATGGGGGGAAAGCAGTGGGCCTAAGCCCACTAATTTGCTTCGCTCAGTGGATATTGACTAAACCAAAATATACTCTCCTGTAAATGTAATAGAACTCACCCCGGGGGAAAAAACGGTTAGTTGAAAATGTACAAATAAATTGTAGCGACCGGATAACGGATCCAAATTCCAAGAAGATATCAGCAGTTCAGTCCCAGGCCAACACGGATAAGAAAAAACAAACAAACTTATGACACAGAAAGACCATCCTGATTCAGACGCGGTTCAGTTCTTTGAGAAAAGTGAACACTTCTCCCAGTGTGTCGAAGAGATGGCTTCGGCCTTTGTACTGAACTTTCATCCGCGATGAGGTAGCCGGTGATATTCTTCTCCTTCAGTGATTTGGTGGCTGGTCTGAACTGCTTGCGACGTCTGGCAAGATCCACTCTCATATCCTTGAAAAGGCTGACCCTCTTGCCATCAATGGTGATGTCCCCTTTGGCTTTTGCGAGTCGCAGTATCTTCTCCTTGTCCTGGAAACGGAGGAACCTGATCAAGACGGCCCATGGGGGCTCACCTGGCTTGGGTTTCGGTGCTGATGTTCTGTGGGCGCGTTCGAGAAGAGGGCCTAGAACCGAATCCTGGGGGACACCAGTAGTGATGTGGTACAGACACAGATCCTCCCCGTGTATTTGTATTTATTTTGGATCCCCATTAGTTCCTGCCAAGGTAGCAGCTGCTCTTCCTGGGGTTTATTATGGATCCCCATTAGTTCCTGCCAAGGCAGCAGTTACTCTTCCTGGGGTTCATTATGGATCCCCATTAGTTCCTGCCAAGACAGCAGCTGCTCTTCCTGGGGTTTATTATGGATCCCCATTAGTTCCTGCCAAGGCTGTAGCTGCTCTTCCTGGGGTTTATTATGGATCCCCATTCATTCCTGCCAATACCTTTCACAAATACAAGCAGTGATGAAGTCAATCTCTCCTCCACTTTCAGCCATGAGAGATTGACATGCATATTATTCATGTTAGCTTTCTGTGTACATCCAAGGGCCAGCCGTGCTACCCAGTTCTGAGCAAATTTCAATTGTCCCTTTTTGTGGCACCTGACCACACGACTGAACAGTAGTCCAGGTGCGACAAAACTAGGACCTGTAGGACCTTCCTTGTTGATAGTGCTGTTAACTTCTTTGGGAGTAGCGCACGAGGTGACGGTTTTGGAGACCCTGGCGTGCCCAAAGTAAAATGCCTCCCATTCAGGCCCAGAAAATAGGATATGCACATATTTAGTACCATTGGATAGGAAACACTCTGAAGTTTCTACAAGTGTTAACATTTTGTCTGTGAGTATAACAGAACGGATATGGCAGGCAAAAATCAGAGGAATGTCTGTCCTGAAAAAAGTGATTTTGACACATTGCCTCATTTGGAACCCCTCCCTTATGAAAATGCCCATATGAATGCAGTACCTATTGCTTCCTCTGGATGTCAACAGTCTCGAGAAAGTGTTTTGATTCTGTTTAGATGCTTTATATGGCAGAAGAAGAAGAATTAGGAAGTGGTCACACAGAATGTCAATAGAGGAAAAGGCGCGTTCCCGGCTGGCGCGCTCTGTGTTTTTTTCCTTTCTTATCAACCAGTTTATATTCCCGTTGAAATATTATACTATTTATACATAAAAGTGTTCCTAAGGATACATTATCAATTATGTTTGATTTGTCTTGGACAAGTTTATAGGTATAAGTTGAACGAGTTCTCTTCACGTTTCAATGGGCGAGTGGAGGCTGTATTTTCTCATTATAACTCGCCAACCAAACTGAGATTTATGGATATAATACATTACTTTATCTAACAAAAGAACCATGGATTGTCTTCGTTGGACACTTGGGAAGCCCTCAGCAGAAGTTCTTCAAAAGGTAATTGATTTGTTTTCGCTGTGAAATGTGTTATGTGTGAACCGTGATGGCTTATGAATTTATGGTAATGGGAAAAATATGTGGGGTGCTATCCTCAAACAATCAAATGTGGTGCTTTCGCCGTAAAGCCTTTTTGAAATCTGACAACGCTGTGATATTGCCAAGAAGCAGAGCTTTTGATGACTATGCAACACTTGTATATTGATGCATGTTTAATAATTAAACTTTTGGATTTTGAATTTGGCGCCTTGCATTTCATCGGGTAGTGTCGGGAGCGCCCCACCGCTCCCTAAGAAGTTTAAGAAGGTAGTGGACAGACTTTTCCCCATCTTAGCTACTGTTTTTGACCATGACAGTTTACAATCCAGGGTTACTCCGAGCAGTTTAGTCACCTCAACTTGCTAAATTTCCACATTATTTATTACAATATTTAGTTGAGTTTTAGGGTTTAGTGAGTGTTTTGTTCCAAATATAATGCTTTTAGTTTTAGAAATATTTAGTGCTAACTTATTCCTTGCCACCCACTCTGAAACTAACTGCACCTCTCCGGGCTAGGGGGCAGTGTTCGGAAGTTCAGAGAGTCTGGCGTGCCCGAAGTAAACTGCCTGTTATATGGATTTGGATAGAAAACACTCTGAAGTTTCTAAAACTGTTAAAATAATGTCTGTGAGTATAACAGAACTGATATAGCAGGCGAAAACCTGAGGAAAATCTATCCAGGAATTGGCTTTTTTCAGCTCCCTGACTTTTCCCATGCTTTGCTATACAGTCGTGGTCAAAAGTTTTGAGAATGACACAAATATTAATTTTCACAAAGTCTGCTGCCTCAGTTTGTATGATGGCAATTTGCATATACTCCAGAATGTCATGAAGAGTGATCAGATGATTTGCAATTAATTGCAGTCCCTCTTTGCCATGCAAATGAACTCAATCCCCCCCAAAAAAATTCCACTGCATTTCAACCCTGCCACAAAAGGACCAGCTGACATCATGTCAGTGATTCTCTCATTAACACAGGTGTGATTGTTGACGAGGACAAGGCTGGAGATCACTCTGTCATGCTGATTGAGTTCGAATAACAGACTGGAAGCTTCAAAAGGAGGGTGGTGCTTGGAATCATTGTTCTTCCTCTGTCAACCATGGTTACCTGCAAGGAAACACGTGCCGTCATCATTGCTTTGCACAAAATAGGCTTCACAGGCAAGGATATTGCTGCCAGTAAGATTGCACCTAAATCAACCATTTATCGGATCATCAAGAACTTCAAGCAGAGCGGTTCAATTGTTGTGAAGAAGGCTTCAGGGCGCCCAAGAAAGTCCAGCAAGCTCCAGGACCGTCTCCTAAAGTTGATTCAGCTGTAGGATCGGGGCACCACCAGTACAGAGCTTGCTCAGGAATGGCAGCAGGCAGGTGTGAGTGCATTTGCACGCACAGTGAGGCAAAGACTTTTGAAGGATAGCCTGGTGTCAAGAAGGGCAGCAAAGAAGCCACTTCTCTCCAGGAAAAACATCAGGGACAGACTGATATTCTGCAAAAGGTACAGGGATTGGACTGCTGAGGACTGGGGTACAGTCATTTTCTCTGATGAATCCCCTTTCCGATTGTTTGGGGCATATGAAAAAAAGCTTGTCTGGAGAAGACAAGGTGAGCGCTACCATCAGTCCTGTGTCATGCCAACAGTAAAGCATCCTGAGACCATTCATGTGTGGGGTTGCTTCTCAGCCAAGGGAGTGGGCTCACTCACAATTTTGCCTAAGAACACAGCCATGAATAAAGAATGGTACCAACACATCCTCCGAGAGCAACTTCTCCCAACCATCCAGGAAGAGTTTGGTGAACAACGCCTTTTCCAGCATGATGGAGCACCTTGCCATAAGGCAAAAGTGATAACTAAGTGGCTCGGGGAACAAAACATCGATATTTTGGGTCCATGGCCAGGAAACTCCCCAGACCTTAATCCTCAAGAGGCGGGTGGAGAAACAAAAACCCACAAATTCTGACAAACTCCAAGCATTGATTATGCAAGAATGGGCTGCCATCAGTCAGGATGTGGCCCAGAAGTTAATTGACAGCATGCCAGGGCGGATTGCAGAGGTCTTGAAAAAGAAGGGTCAACACTGCAAATATTGACTCTTTGACTCTCAACTTCATGTAATTGTCAATAAAAGCCTTTGACACTTATGAAATGCTTGTAATTATACTTCAGTATTCCATAGTAACATCTGACAAAAATATCTAAAGACATTGAAGCAGCAAACTTTGTGGAAATGTATATTTATGTAATTCTCAAAACTTTTGGCCACAACTGTAGAACATTGAAAGGAATAGCTCCCAGATTGCAGTACCTATGGCTTCCACTAGATGTCACTGAAACAAGGTTTCAGGCTTGTTTTTTTTTTAATGACCAAGTAGTAGTTTTTCATGGGGTACTTCCTGGGGTCTGTAGTCCTGTGGTGCTCGTGACTGAGAGCGCGCTCTTCGTTATTTATCTCCGGTATTGAACATTCCGTCTGAAATGTTATAATTTATTTACATATTAGGGTGCCTGAGGATTGATTAGAACGTTGTTTGACTTGTTTCGACTAACTTTACCTTTTTACTTTTGGGATTTTTGGGAGCAAATACTATGCTTTCGCCCTAAAGCCTATTGTAAATTGGACAAAGCAGTTTGATTACCAAGATTCTAAGCTAAAGAATGGTGTATGACACTTGTATTTTCATGAATGTTTAATATTTAAAAAAATGTATTTTGAATTTCGGGCTCTACAATTTTATCGGATGTTGTCGAGGTGGCACACTAGCGGGACACTGTTCCGTAAGAAGTTAAGTGTTGCAGTCATTTAAGTCACTGTAGTAGCTGGAATGTATAGTGGGGAGTTACTCAAAGCCAGTGACATGTCGTTAGTAAAGATTGGAAAAAGTAATGGGCATAGACAGCTGCCCTGGGGAATTCCTAATTCTACCAGTAAGGGGCCTAGACAGCTGCCCTGGGGAATTCCTGATTCTACCTGGATTATGTTGGAGAGTCTTCCATTAAAGAACACCCTCTTTTTATCCACAATATAGCATGGGGTGTAAAGCCATAATGCCGCACTTAAGTCTATCTGGAGTGGCCTCCTGGATAAGATGCAATCCAAGAATGTGCAGAGTCTGAGACACCCAACCCTGAGAGGGTGGAGAGGAAGATCTGATGGTTCACATGTTGAAGACAGCGGATTGATCTAGGAGAATGAGAACAGAGGAGAGAGAGTTTGTCAGTGTAGAGAGCCTCCGTGACACAGAGGAGAGAAATCTCGGTTTAGTGACCTATCGTCTTAAAGCCTGACTGGTTAGGGCCAAGAAGATTGTTCTGAGATTGTTCTGAGAGAGATAACAAGACAGTTGATCAGAGACAGCACGCTCAAGTGTTTTGGAAAGAAAAGAAAGAAGGGATTGAGGTCTCGTTTTTGACGTCTGATGAGTCAAGCGTTGGTTTCTTGAGGAGGGGAGTGACTCTGGCCATTTTGAAGTCAGAGGGGATGCAGCCAGTGGTCAGGGAGGAGTGGATGAGGGAAGTGAGGAATGGGAGAAGGTCTCCAGAGATGGTCTAAAGAAAAGGAGGAGAGGGGATGGGGTCAAGCGGGCAGGTTGTCAGGCGGTCAGACCTCACTAGTCGCAGATTTTCATCAGGAGAGAGAGGGTAGAAAGGGGTCAAGGCTGAGTGAATGAGGAGCGGATGTCATCAACCTTCTTTTCAAATTGTTTGACAAAGTTGTCCGCAAAGAGGTATTAGGAGGGGGTGGAGGATTAAGAAGGGAGGAGAAGGTAGAAAATAATTTCCTAGGGTTAGAGGCAGAAGCTTAAAATGTAGAGTGGTAGAAAGTGGGGTGGCAGGTAGCCTAGTGGTTAGAGCAGGTAGCCTAGTGGTTAGAGCAGGTAGCCTAGTGGTTAGAGGCAGGTAGCCTAGTGGTTAGAGCAGGTAGCCTAGTGGTTAGAGGCAGGTAGCCTAGTGGTTAGAGGCAGGTAGCCTAGTGGTTAGAGCAGGTAGCCTAGTGGTTAGAGGCAGGTAGCCTAGTGGTTAGAGGCAGGTAGCCTAGTGGTTAGAGCAGGTAGCCTAGTGGTTAGAGGCAGGTAGCCTAGTGGTTAGAGGCAGGTAGCCTAGTGGTTAGAACAGGTAGCCTAGTGGTTAGAGCGTTGGACTTGTAACCGGAAGGTTGTAAGGTTGAATCCCCGAGCTGACAAGGTAAAAACAAGGCAGTTAACCCACTATTCCCGGGCGCCAAAGAAGTGGATGTTGATGAAGGCAGCCCCCCGCACCGCTCTGATTCAGAGGGGTTGGGGTAAATGTTGATGAAGGCAGCCCCCCTCTCTGATTCAGAGGGGTTGGGGTAAATGTTGATGAAGGCAGCCCCCAACCCCTCTCTCTGATTCAGAGGGGTTGGGGTAAATGTTGATGAAGGCAGCCCCCCTCTCTGATTCAGAGGGGTTGGGGTAAATGTTGATGAAGGCAGCCCCCCTCTCTGATTCAGAGGGGTTGGGGTAAATGTTGATGAAGGCAGCCTCGCACCGCTCTGATTCAGAGGGGTTGGGGTAAATGTTGATGAAGGCAGCCCCTCGCTCTGATTCAGAGGGGTTGGGGTAAATGTTGATGAAGGCAGCCCCCCTCTCTGATTCAGAGGGGTTGGGGTAAATGTTGATGAAGGCAGCCCCCCTCTCTGATTCAGAGGGGTTGGGGTAAATGTTGATGAAGGCAGCCCCCCTCTCTGATTCAGAGGGGTTGGGGTAAATGTTGATGAAGGCAGCCCCCCGCACCGCTCTGATTCAGAGGGGTTGGGGTAAATGTTGATGAAGGCAGCCCCCCTCTCTGATTCAGAGGGTTGGGGTAAATGTTGATGAAGGCAGCCCCCTCTCTGATTCAGAGGGGTTGGGGTAAATGTTGATGAAGGCAGCCCCCCTCTCTGATTCAGAGGGGTTGGGGTAAATGTTGATGAAGGCAGCCCCCCGCACCGCTCTGATTCAGAGGGGTTGGGGTAAATGTTGATGAAGGCAGCCCCCCTCTCTGATTCAGAGGGGTTGGGGTAAATGTTGATGAAGGCAGCCCCCCGCATCGCTCTGATTCAGAGGGGTTGGGAAAATGTTGATGAAGGCAGCCCTCTCTGATTCAGAGGGGTTGGGGTAAATGTTGATGAAGGCAGCCCCCCTCTCTGATTCAGAGGGGTTGGGGTAAATGTTGATGAAGGCAGCCCCCCTCTCTGATTCAGAGGGGTTGGGGTAAATGTTGATGAAGGCAGCCCCCCGCACCGCTCTGATTCAGAGGGGTTGGGGTAAATGTTGATGAAGGCAGCCCCCCTCTCTGATTCAGAGGGGTTGGGGTAAATGTTGATGAAGGCAGCCCCCCTCTCTGATTCAGAGGGTTGGGGTAAATGTTGATGAAGGCAGCCC
Source organism: Brachymystax lenok tsinlingensis (assembly GCA_030435695.1). Lineage (NCBI taxonomy): Eukaryota > Metazoa > Chordata > Actinopteri > Salmoniformes > Salmonidae > Brachymystax > Brachymystax lenok. The sequence continues at coordinate 483,742 of CM059789.1, forward strand.
TCTCTGATTCAGAGGGTTGGGGTAAATGTTGATGAAGGCAGCCCCCCTCTCTGATTCAGAGGGGTTGGGGTAAATGTTGATGAAGGCAGCCCCCCTCTCTGATTCAGAGGGGTTGGGGTAAATGTTGATCAAGGCAGCCCCCCTCTCTGATTCAGAGGGGTTGGGGTAAATGCAGAAATCACATTTCAGTTGAAGGTGATCAGTTGTAAACATTCACAGTTTCAAATGTGAAAATCTAATGTTCCGATGAGAAATTGCATTTTCAGCTGTGAAAAGGTTATTTTCACATGTATTCAATTTAGAGTTCACATGTTAATAACATGAATAACATGTTTTCACCTGACATGTGATTTGCAGTTTCATGTGAAATTTGGGGTTTCACATATTAAAAACCTTCACATGAAAATTGGATATGCAGTTTCACTTGTCAAAATAAATCACGTGAAAATGTAATTTGCAGTTTTACTTGTAAGAACACTCCAACTCTCAAAATCTCAGCTTTCACCTGTGGTTGAAGTAATGTTATTTTCCTCACATGTGAAAAGATGATGTTAACATGTTGCATTGTTTCCACCGGTGAAAAGGGGACGGTTTTACGGGACATGTGTGGAACACAGAATACTTTTTTGGTGGGCAGGTTAATACTTAGGGAGTTGTGGGGCGCTAGAAAAAGTAATTTATTATATCCATAAATCTCCGTTTGGTTGGTGCGTTATGATGAGAAAATACAGCGTCCACTCGCCCATTGAACCGTGAAGAGAATGCGTTCACATTATACCTATACACTTGTCCAAGAACAATCAAACATCATTGATAATGTATCCTTAGGAACACTTTAATGTATATTTACTATAATATTTCAACCGGATTATAAACTGGACGATAGGAAAGGAAAAAACCACAGCGCGCGCAAGCCCGTGAACACGCATCCTCTTCTGTTTACTTCTTGGGACCACTTCCCAATTCTTCTTCTATTACCATCCAGAACAACTAAACAGAATCAAAACACTGTCTAGAGACTGTTGACATCCAGTGGAAGCAGTAGGTACTGAAATCTTATATGGTCATTTTCAATAGGGAGGGGTTCAAAATGAGGCAATGTGTCAAAATCACTTTTTCCAGGGCAGAAATTCCTCGGGTTTTTGCCTGCCAAATCCGTTCTGTTATACTCACAGACAATATTTTAACACTCTTAGAAACGTCAGAGTGTTTCCTATCCAATAGTACTAATTATGTGCATATCCTATTTTCTGGGCCTGAGTGGGAGGCATTTTACATTGGGCACGCCAGACTCTCCAAAACCGTCACCTCGGGAGCTGCTCCCTAAGAAGTTAATGGATCACGTTCAATTGGCAACATAGTTCTGCTGTATGAAGGTCACTGCCTGAGGGGCAATCCTTAATAGCTACATCCATATTTGGACGTATAAACCAAAGATCTGTACTCATTGATTCTTGATGAACATAACTTATAAATGCCTCATGAGCTAAGTTCTACTATCGTACCTTATCAGAACCCAAAATATTAGCTTGTTTTACTCCAATGTATATAAACAAAAGCAAATGTAAACACATACTATATAGCCTCAACATATGGTTAAACATATAGTGTTGATATCAAGGATGGTCAGTCCTTGCATCCAGACCTGTGTTTTTGAATTTGAGAGTGGTTCCATTTCTCCAGCCCCATCCCACCGCTTTTTACTGAAACTGTGGCAGGGTAAACCATTTGTTAATGCTTCAATTAAGGATTGCCGCATTAAACACCTTTAATATAGTAATAGTGATATTATATGGTGCAGTTCTGTAGTGAGGGAGTTTCTGTTTGTACTATAAAGCAAAACTGCTGAAGTTGAGAACAAAATTCTTAGTATTGCAAACAAAAATGATAATTTTGAAATGCAAAACATAAACCCAAAAGTATTGATAGCAAAACAAAATATTGCAAGGAAATAATTTTGAAATGTGAGAACAAATTAATTGTAAATGGAAGCAAAACATTATTATAATATATATATATATTTTTATTCCTGTTACGCTACTTTCCTGCAGTTTCCCCTATCTTTAGTGTGTGTGTGTGTGTGTGTGTGTGTGTGTGTGTGTGTGTGTGTGGTGTGTGTGTGTGTGTGGGTGTACAGTATATAACAGCAGCTCTTTCTTCACATGACCTTTTCACATAAAGACGTTAAAAATAAACTCAGCTGTCATCAACTATATGAACTATGATAACCTATGTGATATACATGCTGTGTAAAAGCCTCACCCTGTGTGTGTCTGTGTAGCGGCGCGAGGTGGCTAAGACAGTCTTCTGCTTGGTGGTGATCTTTGCTCTGTGCTGGCTACCGCTCCATCTCAGCCGCATCCTGAAGAAAACCATCTATGATCAGAACGACCCCAACCGCTGCGAACTACTCAGGTACACACATCATGCCTGCCCGGTGGTCCATTGTTCTGTGGTTCCTGACTTCCTGTTGATGTGATGCTGACCCCTGACCTCTAACCCATGTAGTTTCCTGCTAGTGATGGATTATATCGGTATCAACATGGCGTCTCTCAACTCCTGCATCAACCCTGTCGCTCTCTACTTCGTCAGCCAGAAGTTCAAAAACTGTTTCAAGGTGAGAAAATGCGTGAGAGAGAGACAGGGAGAGAGAGAGAGAGAGAGAGAGAGAGAGAGAGAGAGAGAGAAGGGGTAAGAGAGAGAGAGAGAGAGAGAGAGAGAGAGAGAGAGAGAGAGAGAACAGAGTGAGAGCATGAGAGAGACAGCGTGAGAGAGAGACAGCGTGAGAGAGAGCGTGAGAGAGAGAAAGAGAGAGAGAGATGAAAAGAGGGTGAGAGAGATGGTGTGAGACAGACAGTCAGCACACAGCCATTTTAACATACAGCTGTCTGCTCTAAGCAGAAATGGAAAACGAAAACCTCTACTTAATCTTCAGCTGTTATGAACACTCTACCTCTACTTAATCTTCAGCTGTTATGAACACTCTACCTCTATTTAATCTGCAGCTGTTATGAACCCTCTACCTCTATTCAATCTGCAGCTGTTATGAACACTCTACCTCTACTTAATCTTCAGCTGTTATGAACCCTCTACCTCTATTTAATCTGCAGCTGTTATGAACCCTCTACCTCTACTTAATCTTCAGCTGTTATGAACACTCTACCTCTACTTAATCTTCAGCTGTTATGAACCCTCTACCTCTATTTAATCTGCAGCTGTTATGAACACTCTACCTCTATATAATCTTCAACTGTTATGAACCCTCTACCTCTATTTAATCTGCAGCTGTTATGAACCCTCTACCTCTATTCAATCTGCAGCTGTTATGAACCCTCTACCTCTATTTAATCTGCAGATGTTATGAACCCTCTACCTCTATTTAATCTGCAGCTGTTATGAACACTCTACCTCTATATAATCTGCAGCTGTTATGAACCCTCTACCTCTATTTAATCTGCAGCTGTTATGAACCCTCTACCTCTATTTAATCTGCAGCTGTTATGAACCCTCTACCTCTATTTAATCTGCAGCTGTTATGAACCCTCTACCTCTATTTAATCTGCAGCTGTTATGAACCCTCTACCTCTATTTAATCTGCAGCTGTTATGAACCCTCTACCTCTATTTAATCTGCAGCTGTTATGAACCCTCTACCTCTATTCAATCTGCAGCTGTTATGAACCCTCTTCCTCTATTTAATCTGCAGCTGTTATGAACCCTCTACCTCTATTTAATCTGCAGCTGTTATGAACCTCTCTACCTCTATTTAATCTGCAGCTGTTATGAACCCTCTACCTCTATTCAATCTGCAGCTGTTATGAACCCTCTTCCTCTATTTCATCTGCAGCTGTTATGAACCCTCTACCTCTATTTAATCTGCAGCTGTTATGAACCCTCTACCTCTATTTAATCTGCAGCTGTTAAGAACCCTCTACCTCTATTTAATCTGCAGCTGTTATGAACCCTCTACCTCTATTCAATCTGCAGCTGTTATGAACCCTCTACCTCTATTTAATCTGCAGCTGTTATGAACCCTCTACCTCTATTCAATCTGCAGCTGTTATGAACCCTCTACCTCTATTTAATCTGCAGCTGTTATGAACCCTCTACCTCTATCCAATCTGCAGCTGTTATGAACCCTCTACCTCTATTTAATCTGCAGCTGTTATGAACCCTCTACCTCTATTTAATCTGCAGCTGTTATGAACCCTCTACCTCTATTTAATCTGCAGCTGTTATGAACCCTCTACCTCTATTTAATCTGCAGCTGTTATGAACCCTCTACCTCTATTTAATCTGCAGCTGTTATGAACCCTCTACCTCTATCCAATCTGCAGCTGTTATGAACCCTCTACCTCTATCCAATCTGCAGCTGTTATGAACCCTCTACCTCTATTTAATCTGCAGCTGTTATGAACCCTCTACCTCTATCCAATCTGCAGCTGTTATGAACCCTCTACCTCTATTTAATCTGCAGCTGTTATGAACCCTCTACCTCTATTTAATCTGCAGCTGTTATGAACCCTCTACCTCTATTTAATCTGCAGCTGTTATGAACCCTCTACCTCTATTTAATCTGCAGCTGTTATGAACCCTCTACCTCTATTTAATCTGCAGCTGTTATGAACCCTCTACCTCTATTCAATCTGCAGCTGTTATGAACCCTCTACCTCTATCCAATCTGCAGCTGTTATGAACCCTCTACCTCTATTTAATCTGCAGCTGTTATGAACCCTCTACCTCTATTTAATCTGCAGCTGTTATGAACCCTCTACCTCTATTTAATCTGCAGCTGTTATGAACCCTCTACCTCTATTTAATCTGCAGCTGTTATGAACCCTCTACCTCTATTTAATCTGCAGCTGTTATGAACCCTCTACCTCTATTTAATCTGCAGCTGTTATGAACCCTCTACCTCTATTTAATCTGCAGCTGTTATGAACCCTCTACCTCTATTTAATCTGCAGCTGTTATGAACCCTCTACCTCTATTCAATCTGCAGCTGTTATGAACCCTCTACCTCTATTTAATCTGCAGCTGTTATGAACCCTCTACCTCTATTTAATCTGCAGCTGTTATGAACCCTCTACCTCTATTTAATCTGCAGCTGTTATGAACCCTCTACCTCTATTTAATCTGCAGCTGTTATGAACCCTCTACCTCTATTTAATCTGCAGCTGTTATGAACCCTCTACCTCTATTTAATCTGCAGCTGTTATGAACCCTCTACCTCTATTCAATCTGCAGCTGTTATGAACCCTCTACCTCTATTTAATCTGCAGCTGTTATGAACCCTCTACCTCTATTTAATCTGCAGCTGTTATGAACCCTCTACCTCTATCCAATCTGCAGCTGTTATGAACCCTCTACCTCTATCCAATCTGCAGCTGTTATGAACCCTCTACCTCTATTTAATCTGCAGCTGTTATGAACCCTCTACCTCTATTTAATCTGCAGCTGTTATGAACCCTCTACCTCTATTTAATCTGCAGCTGTTATGAACCCTCTACCTCTATTTAATCTGCAGCTGTTATGAACCCTCTACCTCTATTTAATCTGCAGCTGTTATGAACCCTCTACCTCTATCCAATCTGCAGCTGTTATGAACCCTCTACCTCTATCCAATCTGCAGCTGTTATGAACCCTCTACCTCTATTTAATCTGCAGCTGTTATGAACCCTCTACCTCTATCCAATCTGCAGCTGTTATGAACCCTCTACCTCTATTTAATCTGCAGCTGTTATGAACCCTCTACCTCTATTTAATCTGCAGCTGTTATGAACCCTCTACCTCTATTTAATCTGCAGCTGTTATGAACCCTCTACCTCTATTTAATCTGCAGCTGTTATGAACCCTCTACCTCTATTTAATCTGCAGCTGTTATGAACCCTCTACCTCTATTCAATCTGCAGCTGTTATGAACCCTCTACCTCTATCCAATCTGCAGCTGTTATGAACCCTCTACCTCTATTTAATCTGCAGCTGTTATGAACCCTCTACCTCTATTTAATCTGCAGCTGTTATGAACCCTCTACCTCTATTTAATCTGCAGCTGTTATGAACCCTCTACCTCTATTTAATCTGCAGCTGTTATGAACCCTCTACCTCTATTTAATCTGCAGCTGTTATGAACCCTCTACCTCTATCCAATCTGCAGGTGTTATGAACCCTCTACCTCTATTTAATCTGCAGCTGTTATGAACCCTCTACCTCTATTTAATCTGCAGTTGTTATGAACCCTCTACCTCTATTTAATCTGCAGCTGTTATGAACCCTCTACCTCTATTTAATCTGCAGCTGTTATGAACACTCTACCTCTATTTAATCTGCAGCTGTTATGAACCCTCTACCTCTATTTAATCTGCAGCTGTTATGAACCCTCTACCTCTATTCAATCTGCAGTTGTTATGAACCCTCCACCTCTATCCAATCTGCAGCTGTTATGAACCCTCTTCCTCTATTTAATCTGCAGCTGTTATGAACCCTCTTCCTCTATTTAATCTGCAGCTGTTATGAACCCTCTTCCTCTATTTAATCTGCAGCTGTTATGAACCTCTACCTCTATTCATTCTGCAGCTGTTATGAACCCTCTACCTCTATTTAATCTGCAGCTGTTATGAACCCTCTACCTCTATTTAATCTGCAGCTGTTATGAACCCTCTACCTCTATTTAATCTGCAGCTGTTATGAACCCTCTACCTCTATCCAATCTGCAGCTGTTATGAACCCTCTACCTCTATTTAATCTGCAGCTGTTATGAACCCTCTACCTCTATTTAATCTGCAGCTGTTATGAACCCTCTACCTCTATTTAATCTGCAGCTGTTATGAACCCTCTACCTCTATTTAATCTGCAGCTGTTATGAACCCTCTACCTCTATTCAATCTGCAGCTGTTATGAACCCTCTACCTCTATCCAATCTGCAGCTGTTATGAACCCTCTACCTCTATCCAATCTGCAGCTGTTATGAACCCTCTACCTCTATTTAATCTGCAGCTGTTATGAACCCTCTACCTCTATCCAATCTGCAGCTGTTATGAACCCTCTACCTCTATTTAATCTGCAGCTGTTATGAACCCTCTACCTCTATTTAATCTGCAGCTGTTATGAACCCTCTACCTCTATTTAATCTGCAGCTGTTATGAACCCTCTACCTCTATTCAATCTGCAGCTGTTATGAACCCTCTACCTCTATCCAATCTGCAGCTGTTATGAACCCTCTACCTCTATCCAATCTGCAGCTGTTATGAACCTCTACCTCTATTTAATCTGCAGCTGTTATGAACCCTCTACCTCTATTTAATCTGCAGCTGTTATGAACCCTCTACCTCTATTTAATCTGCTGCTGTTATAAACCCTCTACCTCTATTTAATCTGCAGCTGTTATGAACCCTCTACCTCTATTTAATCTGCAGCTGTTATGAACCCTCTACCTCTATTCAATCTGCAGCTGTTATGAACCCTCTACCTCTATTTAATCTGCAGCTGTTATGAACCCTCTACCTCTATTTAATCTGCAGCTGTTATGAACCCTCTACCTCTATTTAATCTGCAGCTGTTATGAACCCTCTACCTCTATCCAATCTGCAGCTGTTATGAACCCTCTACCTCTATTTAATCTGCAGCTGTTATGAACCCTCTACCTCTATTTAATCTGCAGCTGTTATGAACCCTCTACCTCTATCCAATCTGCAGCTGTTATGAACCCTCTACCTCTATTCAATCTGCAGCTGTTATGAACCCTCTACCTCTATTCAATCTGCAGCTGTTATGAACCCTCTACCTCTATTTAATCTGCAGCTGTTATGAACCCTCTACCTCTATTTAATCTGCAGCTGTTATGAACCCTCTACCTCTATCCAATCTGCAGCTGTTATGAACCCTCTACCTCTATTTAATCTGCAGCTGTTATGAACCCTCTACCTCTATCCAATCTGCAGCTGTTATGAACCCTCTACCTCTATTTAATCTGCAGCTGTTATGAACCCTCTACCTCTATTTAATCTGCAGCTGTTATGAACCCTCTACCTCTATTTAATCTGCAGCTGTTATGAACCCTCTACCTCTATCCAATCTGCAGCTGTTATGAACCCTCTACCTCTATTTAATCTGCAGCTGTTATGAACCCTCTACCTCTATTTAATCTGCAGCTGTTATGAACCCTCTACCTCTATTTAATCTGCAGCTGTTATGAACCCTCTACCTCTATTTAATCTGCAGCTGTTATGAACCCTCTACCTCTATTTAATCTGCAGCTGTTATGAACCCTCTACCTCTATTTAATCTGCAGCTGTTATGAACCCTCTACCTCTATTCAATCTGCAGCTGTTATGAACCCTCTACCTCTATCCAATCTGCAGCTGTTATGAACCCTCTACCTCTATTTAATCTGCAGCTGTTATGAACCCTCTACCTCTATTTAATCTGCAGCTGTTATGAACCTCTACCTCTATTCAATCTGCAGCTGTTATGAACCCTCTACCTCTATTTAATCTGCAGCTGTTATGAACCCTCTACCTCTATTTAATCTGCAGCTGTTATGAACCCTCTACCTCTATTTAATCTGCAGCTGTTATGAACCCTCTACCTCTATCCAATCTGCAGCTGTTATGAACCCTCTACCTCTACTTAATCTTCAGCTGTTATGAACCCTCTACCTCTATTTAATCTGCAGCTGTTATGAACCCTCTACCTCTATCCAATCTGCAGCTGTTATGAACCCTCTACCTCTACTTAATCTTCAGCTGTTATGAACCCTCTACCTCTATTTAATCTGCAGCTGTTATGAACCCTCTACCTCTATTTAATCTGCAGCTGTTATGAACCCTCTACCTCTATCCAATCTGCAGCTGTTATGAACCCTCTACCTCTATTTAATCTGCAGCTGTTATGAACCCTCTACCTCTATCCAATCTGCAGGTGTTATGAACCCTCTACCTCTATTTAATCTGCAGCTGTTATGAACCCTCTACCTCTATTTAATCTGCAGCTGTTATGAACCCTCTACCTCTATTTAATCTGCAGCTGTTATGAACCCTCTACCTCTATTTAATCTGCAGCTGTTATGAACCCTCTACCTCTATTTAATCTGCAGCTGTTATGAACCCTCTACCTCTATTTAATCTGCAGCTGTTATGAACCCTCTACCTCTATTTAATCTGCAGCTGTTATGAACCCTCTACCTCTATTTAATCTGCAGCTGTTATGAACCCTCTACCTCTATTTAATCTGCAGCTGTTATGAACCCTCTACCTCTATTTAATCTGCAGCTGTTATGAACCCTCTACCTCTATTTAATCTGCAGCTGTTATGAACCCTCTACCTCTATTTAATCTGCAGCTGTTATGAACCCTCTACCTCTATTCAATCTGCAGCTGTTATGAACCCTCTACCTCTATCCAATCTGCAGCTGTTATGAACCCTCTACCTCTATTTAATCTGCAGCTGTTATGAACCCTCTACCTCTATTTAATCTGCAGCTGTTATGAACCCTCTACCTCTATTCAATCTGCAGCTGTTATGAACCCTCTACCTCTATTTAATCTGCAGCTGTTATGAACCCTCTACCTCTATTTAATCTGCAGCTGTTATGAACCCTCTACCTCTATTTAATCTGCAGCTGTTATGAACCCTCTACCTCTATCCAATCTGCAGCTGTTATGAACCCTCTACCTCTATTTAATCTGCAGCTGTTATGAACCCTCTACCTCTATTTAATCTGCAGCTGTTATGAACCCTCTACCTCTATTTAATCTGCAGCTGTTATGAACCCTCTACCTCTATTTAATCTGCAGCTGTTATGAACCCTCTACCTCTATTCAATCTGCAGCTGTTATGAACCCTCTACCTCTATCCAATCTGCAGCTGTTATGAACCCTCTACCTCTATCCAATCTGCAGCTGTTATGAACCCTCTACCTCTATTTAATCTGCAGCTGTTATGAACCCTCTAACTCTATCCAATCTGCAGCTGTTATGAACCCTCTACCTCTATTTAATCTGCAGCTGTTATGAACCCTCTACCTCTATTTAATCTGCAGCTGTTATGAACACTCTACCTCTACTTAATCTGCAGCTGTTATGAACCCTCTACCTCTATTCAATCTGCAGCTGTTATGAACCCTCTACCTCTATCCAATCTGCAGCTGTTATGAACCCTCTACCTCTATCCAATCTGCAGCTGTTATGAACCCTCTACCTCTATTTAATCTGCAGCTGTTATGAACCCTCTACCTCTATTTAATCTGCAGCTGTTATGAACCCTCTACCTCTATTTAATCTGCAGCTGTTATGAACCCTCTACCTCTATTTAATCTGCAGCTGTTATGAACCCTCTACCTCTATTTAATCTGCAGCTGTTATGAACCCTCTACCTCTATTCAATCTGCAGCTGTTATGAACCCTCTACCTCTATTTAATCTGCAGCTGTTATGAACCCTCTACCTCTATTTAATCTGCAGCTGTTATGAACCCTCTACCTCTATTTAATCTGCAGCTGTTATGAACCCTCTACCTCTATTTAATCTGCAGCTGTTATGAACCCTCTACCTCTATTTAATCTGCAGCTGTTATGAACCCTCTACCTCTATTTAATCTGCAGCTGTTATGAACCCTCTACCTCTATTTAATCTGCAGCTGTTATGAACCCTCTACCTCTATCCAATCTGCAGCTGTTATGAACCCTCTACCTCTATTTAATCTGCAGCTGTTATGAACCCTCTACCTCTATTTAATCTGCAGCTGTTATGAACCCTCTACCTCTATCCAATCTGCAGCTGTTATGAACCCTCTACCTCTACTTAATCTTCAGCTGTTATGAACCCTCTACCTCTATTTAATCTGCAGCTGTTATGAACCTCTACCTCTATCCAATCTGCAGCTGTTATGAACCCTCTACCTCTATTCAATCTGCAGCTGTTATGAACCCTCTACCTCTATTCAATCTGCAGCTGTTATGAACCCTCTACCTCTATTTAATCTGCAGCTGTTATGAACCCTCTACCTCTATTTAATCTGCAGCTGTTATGAACCCTCTACCTCTATCCAATCTGCAGCTGTTATGAACCCTCTACCTCTATTTAATCTGCAGCTGTTATGAACCCTCTACCTCTATTTAATCTGCAGCTGTTATGAACCCTCTACCTCTATTTAATCTGCAGCTGTTATGAACCCTCTACCTCTATTTAATCTGCAGCTGTTATGAACCCTCTACCTCTATTTAATCTGCAGCTGTTATGAACCCTCTACCTCTATCCAATCTGCAGGTGTTATGAACCCTCTACCTCTATTTAATCTGCAGCTGTTATGAACCCTCTACCTCTATCCAATCTGCAGCTGTTATGAACACTCTACCTCTATTTAATCTGCAGCTGTTATGAACCCTCTACCTCTATTTAATCTGCAGCTGTTATGAACCCTCTACCTCTATTCAATCTGCAGTTGTTATGAACCCTCCACCTCTATCCAATCTGCAGCTGTTATGAACCCTCTTCCTCTATTTAATCTGCAGCTGTTATGAACCCTCTTCCTCTATTTAATCTGCAGCTGTTATGAACCTCTACCTCTATTCATTCTGCAGCTGTTATGAACCCTCTACCTCTATTTAATCTGCAGCTGTTATGAACCCTCTACCTCTATTTAATCTGCAGCAGTTATGAACCCTCTACCTCTATTTAATCTGCAGCTGTTATGAACCCTCTACCTCTATCCAATCTGCAGCTGTTATGAACCCTCTACCTCTATTTAATCTGCAGCTGTTATGAACCCTCTACCTCTATTTAATCTGCAGCTGTTATGAACCCTCTACCTCTATCCAATCTGCAGCTGTTATGAACCCTCTACCTCTATTTAATCTGCAGCTGTTATGAACCCTCTACCTCTATTTAATCTGCAGCTGTTATGAACCCTCTACCTCTATTTAATCTGCAGCTGTTATGAACCCTCTACCTCTATCCAATCTGCAGCTGTTATGAACCCTCTACCTCTATTTAATCTGCAGCTGTTATGAACCCTCTACCTCTATCCAATCTGCAGCTGTTATGAACCCTCTACCTCTATTTAATCTGCAGCTGTTATGAACCCTCTACCTCTATTTAATCTGCAGCTGTTATGAACCCTCTACCTCTATTTAATCTGCAGCTGTTATGAACCCTCTACCTCTATTTAATCTGCAGCTGTTATGAACCCTCTACCTCTATTTAATCTGCAGCTGTTATGAACCCTCTACCTCTATTTAATCTGCAGCTGTTATGAACCCTCTACCTCTATTCAATCTGCAGCTGTTATGAACCCTCTACCTCTATCCAATCTGCAGCTGTTATGAACCCTCTTCCTCTATTTAATCTGCAGCTGTTATGAACCCTCTACCTCTATTTAATCTGCAGCTGTTATGAACCCTCTACCTCTATTTAATCTGCAGCTGTTATGAACCCTCTACCTCTATTCAATCTGCAGCTGTTATGAACCCTCTACCTCTATTTAATCTGCAGCTGTTATGAACCCTCTACCTCTATTTAATCTGCAGCTGTTATGAACCCTCTACCTCTATTTAATCTGCAGCTGTTATGAACCCTCTACCTCTATTTAATCTGCAGCTGTTATGAACCCTCTACCTCTATTTAATCTGCAGCTGTTATGAACCCTCTACCTCTATTTAATCTGCAGCTGTTATGAACCCTCTACCTCTATTTAATCTGCAGCTGTTATGAACCCTCTACCTCTATTTAATCTGCAGCTGTTATGAACCCTCTACCTCTATCCAATCTGCAGCTGTTATGAACCCTCTACCTCTATTCAATCTGCAGCTGTTATGAACCCTCTACCTCTATTTAATCTGCAGCTGTTATGAACCTCTACCTCTATTTAATCTGCAGCTGTTATGAACCCTCTACCTCTATTTAATCTGCAGCTGTTATGAACCCTCTACCTCTATTCAATCTGCAGCTGTTATGAACCTCTACCTCTATTTAATCTGCAGCTGTTATGAACCCTCTACCTCTATTTAATCTGCAGCTGTTATGAACCCTCTACCTCTATTTAATCTGCAGCTGTTATGAACCCTCTACCTCTATTTAATCTGCAGCTGTTATGAACCCTCTACCTCTATTTAATCTGCAGCTGTTATGAACCCTCTACCTCTATTCAATCTGCAGCTGTTATGAACCCTCTACCTCTATTTAATCTGCAGCTGTTATGAACCCTCTACCTCTATCCAATCTGCAGCTGTTATGAACCCTCTACCTCTATTTAATCTGCAGCTGTTATGAACCCTCTACCTCTATTTAATCTGCAGCTGTTATGAACCCTCTACCTCTATCCAATCTGCAGCTGTTATGAACCCTCTACCTCTATTTAATCTGCAGCTGTTATGAACCCTCTACCTCTATTTAATCTGCAGCTGTTATGAACCCTCTACCTCTATCCAATCTGCAGCTGTTATGAACCCTCTACCTCTATTTAATCTGCAGCTGTTATGAACCCTCTACCTCTATTTAATCTGCAGCTGTTATGAACCCTCTACCTCTATCCAATCTGCAGCTGTTATGAACCCTCTACCTCTATTTAATCTGCAGCTGTTATGAACCCTCTACCTCTATTTAATCTGCAGCTGTTATGAACCCTCTACCTCTATTTAATCTGCAGCTGTTATGAACCCTCTACCTCTATCCAATCTGCAGCTGTTATGAACCCTCTACCTCTATTTAATCTGCAGCTGTTATGAACCCTCTACCTCTATCCAATCTGCAGCTGTTATGAACCCTCTACCTCTATTTAATCTGCAGCTGTTATGAACCCTCTACCTCTATTTAATCTGCAGCTGTTATGAACCCTCTACCTCTATTTAATCTGCAGCTGTTATGAACCCTCTACCTCTATTTAATCTGCAGCTGTTATGAACCCTCTACCTCTATTTAATCTGCAGCTGTTATGAACCCTCTACCTCTATTTAATCTGCAGCTGTTATGAACCCTCTACCTCTATTCAATCTGCAGCTGTTATGAACCCTCTACCTCTATCCAATCTGCAGCTGTTATGAACCCTCTACCTCTATTTAATCTGCAGCTGTTATGAACCCTCTACCTCTATTTAATCTGCAGCTGTTATGAACCCTCTACCTCTATTTAATCTGCAGCTGTTATGAACCCTCTACCTCTATTCAATCTGCAGCTGTTATGAACCCTCTACCTCTATTTAATCTGCAGCTGTTATGAACCCTCTACCTCTATTTAATCTGCAGCTGTTATGAACCCTCTACCTCTATTTAATCTGCAGCTGTTATGAACCCTCTACCTCTATTTAATCTGCAGCTGTTATGAACCCTCTACCTCTATTTAATCTGCAGCTGTTATGAACCCTCTACCTCTATCCAATCTGCAGCTGTTATGAACCCTCTACCTCTATTTAATCTGCAGCTGTTATGAACCCTCTACCTCTATTTAATCTGCAGCTGTTATGAACCCTCTACCTCTATCCAATCTGCAGCTGTTATGAACCCTCTACCTCTATTCAATCTGCAGCTGTTATGAACCCTCTACCTCTATTTAATCTGCAGCTGTTATGAACCCTCTACCTCTATTTAATCTGCAGCTGTTATGAACCCTCTACCTCTATTTAATCTGCAGCTGTTATGAACCCTCTACCTCTATTCAATCTGCAGCTGTTATGAACCCTCTACCTCTATTTAATCTGCAGCTGTTATGAACCCTCTACCTCTATTTAATCTGCAGCTGTTATGAACCCTCTACCTCTATTTAATCTGCAGCTGTTATGAACCCTCTACCTCTATTTAATCTGCAGCTGTTATGAACCCTCTACCTCTATTTAATCTGCAGCTGTTATGAACCCTCTACCTCTATTCAATCTGCAGCTGTTATGAACCCTCTACCTCTATTTAATCTGCAGCTGTTATGAACCCTCTACCTCTATCCAATCTGCAGCTGTTATGAACCCTCTACCTCTATTTAATCTGCAGCTGTTATGAACCCTCTACCTCTATTTAATCTGCAGCTGTTATGAACCCTCTACCTCTATCCAATCTGCAGCTGTTATGAACCCTCTACCTCTACTTAATCTTCAGCTGTTATGAACCCTCTACCTCTATTTAATCTGCAGCTGTTATGAACCCTCTACCTCTATCCAATCTGCAGCTGTTATGAACCCTCTACCTCTACTTAATCTTCAGCTGTTATGAACCCTCTACCTCTATTTAATCTGCAGCTGTTATGAACCCTCTACCTCTATTTAATCTGCAGCTGTTATGAACCCTCTACCTCTATCCAATCTGCAGCTGTTATGAACCCTCTACCTCTATTTAATCTGCAGCTGTTATGAACCCTCTACCTCTATTTAATCTGCAGCTGTTATGAACCCTCTACCTCTATTTAATCTGCAGCTGTTATGAACCCTCTACCTCTATTTAATCTGCAGCTGTTATGAACCCTCACTCTATTTAATCTGCAGCTGTTATGAACCCTCTACCTCTATTTAATCTGCAGCTGTTATGAACCCTCTACCTCTATTTAATCTGCAGCTGTTATGAACACTCTACCTCTATTTAATCTGCAGCTGTTATGAACCCTCTACCTCTATTTAATCTGCAGCTGTTATGAACCCTCTACCTCTATTCAATCTGCAGTTGTTATGAACCCTCCACCTCTATCCAATCTGCAGCTGTTATGAACCCTCTTCCTCTATTTAATCTGCAGCTGTTATGAACCCTCTACCTCTATTTAATCTGCAGCTGTTATGAACCTCTACCTCTATTCAATCTGCAGCTGTTATGAACCCTCTTCCTCTATTTAATCTGCAGCTGTTATAAACCCTCTACCTCTATTTAATCTGCAGCTGTTATGAACCCTCTACCTCTATTTAATCTGCAGCTGTTATGAACCCTCTACCTCTATTCAATCTGCAGCTGTTATGAACCCTCTACCTCTATTTAATCTGCAGCTGTTATGAACCCTCTACCTCTATTTAATCTGCAGCTGTTATGAACCCTCTACCTCTATTTAATCTGCAGCTGTTATGAACCCTCTACCTCTATTTAATCTGCAGCTGTTATGAACCCTCTACCTCTATCCAATCTGCAGCTGTTATGAACCCTCTACCTCTACTTAATCTTCAGCTGTTATGAACCCTCTACCTCTATTTAATCTGCAGCTGTTATGAACCCTCTACCTCTATCCAATCTGCAGCTGTTATGAACCCTCTACCTCTACTTAATCTTCAGCTGTTATGAACCCTCTACCTCTATTTAATCTGCAGCTGTTATGAACCCTCTACCTCTATTTAATCTGCAGCTGTTATGAACCCTCTACCTCTATTTAATCTGCAGCTGTTATGAACCCTCTACCTCTATTTAATCTGCAGCTGTTATGAACCCTCTACCTCTATTTAATCTGCAGCTGTTATGAACCCTCTACCTCTATTTAATCTGCAGCTGTTATGAACCCTCTACCTCTATTTAATCTGCAGCTGTTATGAACCCTCTACCTCTATTTAATCTGCAGCTGTTATGAACCCTCTACCTCTATTTAATCTGCAGCTGTTATGAACCCTCTACCTCTATTTAATCTGCAGCTGTTATGAACCCTCTACCTCTATTTAATCTGCAGCTGTTATGAACCCTCTACCTCTATTTAATCTGCAGCTGTTATGAACCCTCTACCTCTATTTAATCTGCAGCTGTTATGAACCCTCTTCCTCTATTTAATCTGCAGCTGTTATGAACCCTCTACCTCTATTTAATCTGCAGCTGTTATGAACCCTCTACCTCTATCCAATCTGCAGCTGTTATGAACCCTCTTCCTCTATTTAAATCTGCAGCTGTTATGAACCCTCTACCTCTATTTAATCTGCAGCTGTTATGAACCCTCTACCTCTATTTAATCTGCAGCTGTTATGAACCCTCTACCTCTATTTAATCTGCAGCTGTTATGAACCCTCTACCTCTATTTAATCTGCAGCTGTTATGAACCCTCTACCTCTATTTAATCTGCAGCTGTTATGAACCCTCTACCTCTATTTAATCTGCAGCTGTTATGAACCCTCTACCTCTATTTAATCTGCAGCTGTTATGAACCCTCTACCTCTATTTAATCTGCAGCTGTTATGAACCCTCTACCTCTATTTAATCTGCAGCTGTTATGAACCCTCTACCTCTATTTAATCTGCAGCTGTTATGAACCCTCTACCTCTATCCAATCTGCAGCTGTTATGAACCCTCTACCTCTATCAATCTGCAGCTGTTATGAACCCTCTACCTCTATTTAATCTGCAGCTGTTATGAACCCTCTACCTCTATCCAATCTGCAGCTGTTATGAACCCTCTACCTCTACTTAATCTTCAGCTGTTATGAACCCTCTACCTCTATTTAATCTGCAGCTGTTATGAACCCTACCTCTATTTAATCTGCAGCTGTTATGAACCCTCTACCTCTATTTAATCTGCAGCTGTTATGAACCCTCTACCTCTATTTAATCTGCAGCTGTTATGAACCCTCTACCTCTATTTAATCTGCAGCTGTTATGAACCCTCTACCTCTATTTAATCTGCAGCTGTTATGAACCCTCTACCTCTATCCAATCTGCAGCTGTTATGAACCCTCTACCTCTATTTAATCTTCAGCTGTTATGAACCCTCTACCTCTATTTAATCTGCAGCTGTTATGAACCCTCTACCTCTATTTAATCTGCAGCTGTTATGAACCCTCTACCTCTATCCAATCTGCAGCTGTTATGAACCCTCTACCTCTATTTAATCTGCAGCTGTTATGAACCCTCTACCTCTATTTAATCTGCAGCTGTTATGAACCCTCTACCTCTATTTAATCTGCAGCTGTTATGAACCCTCTACCTCTATTTAATCTGCAGCTGTTATGAACCCTCTACCTCTATTTAATCTGCAGCTGTTATGAACCCTCTACCTCTATTTAATCTGCAGCTGTTATGAACCCTCTACCTCTATTTAATCTGCAGCTGTTATGAACCCTCTACCTCTATTCAATCTGCAGCTGTTATGAACCCTCTACCTCTATTTAATCTGCAGCTGTTATGAACCCTCTACCTCTATTTAATCTGCAGCTGTTATGAACCCTCTACCTCTATTTAATCTGCAGCTGTTATGAACCCTCTACCTCTATTTAATCTGCAGCTGTTATGAACCCTCTACCTCTATTTAATCTGCAGCTGTTATGAACCCTCTACCTCTATCCAATCTGCAGCTGTTATGAACCCTCTACCTCTATTTAATCTGCAGCTGTTATGAACCCTCTACCTCTATTTAATCTGCAGCTGTTATGAACCCTCTACCTCTATCCAATCTGCAGCTGTTATGAACCCTCTACCTCTATTTAATCTGCAGCTGTTATGAACCCTCTACCTCTATTCAATCTGCAGCTGTTATGAACCCTCTACCTCTATTTAATCTGCAGCTGTTATGAACCCTCTACCTCTATTTAATCTGCAGCTGTTATGAACCCTCTACCTCTATTCAATCTGCAGCTGTTATGAACCCTCTACCTCTATTTAATCTGCAGCTGTTATGAACCCTCTACCTCTATTTAATCTGCAGCTGTTATGAACCCTCTACCTCTATTTAATCTGCAGCTGTTATGAACCCTCTACCTCTATTTAATCTGCAGCTGTTATGAACCCTCTACCTCTATTTAATCTGCAGCTGTTATGAACCCTCTACCTCTATTCAATCTGCAGCTGTTATGAACCCTCTACCTCTATTTAATCTGCAGCTGTTATGAACCCTCTACCTCTATCCAATCTGCAGCTGTTATGAACCCTCTACCTCTATTTAATCTGCAGCTGTTATGAACCCTCTACCTCTATTTAATCTGCAGCTGTTATGAACCCTCTACCTCTATCCAATCTGCAGCTGTTATGAACCCTCTACCTCTATTTAATCTGCAGCTGTTATGAACCCTCTACCTCTATTTAATCTGCAGCTGTTATGAACCCTCTACCTCTATTTAATCTGCAGCTGTTATGAACCCTCTACCTCTATTTAATCTGCAGCTGTTATGAACCCTCTACCTCTATTTAATCTGCAGCTGTTATGAACCCTCTACCTCTATTTAATCTGCAGCTGTTATGAACCCTCTACCTCTATTTAATCTGCAGCTGTTATGAACCCTCTACCTCTATTTAATCTGCAGCTGTTATGAACCCTCTACCTCTATTTAATCTGCAGCTGTTATGAACCCTCTACCTCTATCCAATCTGCAGCTGTTATGAACCCTCTACCTCTATTTAATCTGCAGCTGTTATGAACCCTCTACCTCTATTTAATCTGCAGCTGTTATGAACCCTCTACCTCTATTTAATCTGCAGCTGTTATGAACCCTCTACCTCTATTTAATCTGCAGCTGTTATGAACACCTCTACCTCTATTTAATCTGCAGCTGTTATGAACCCTCTACCTCTATTTAATCTGCAGCTGTTATGAACCCTCTACCTCTATTCAATCTGCAGTTGTTATGAACCCTCCACCTCTATCCAATCTGCAGCTGTTATGAACCCTCTTCCTCTATTTAATCTGCAGCTGTTATGAACCCTCTACCTCTATTTAATCTGCAGCTGTTATGAACCTCTACCTCTATTTAATTCTGCAGCTGTTATGAACCCTCTTCCTCTATTTAATCTGCAGCTGTTATAAACCCTCTACCTCTATTTAATCTGCAGCTGTTATGAACCCTCTACCTCTATTTAATCTGCAGCTGTTATGAACCCTCTACCTCTATTCAATCTGCAGCTGTTATGAACCCTCTACCTCTATTTAATCTGCAGCTGTTATGAACCCTCTACCTCTATTTAATCTGCAGCTGTTATGAACCCTCTACCTCTATTTAATCTGCAGCTGTTATGAACCCTCTACCTCTATTTAATCTGCAGCTGTTATGAACCCTCTACCTCTATCCAATCTGCAGCTGTTATGAACCCTCTACCTCTATTTAATCTGCAGCTGTTATGAACCCTCTACCTCTATTTAATCTGCAGCTGTTATGAACCCTCTACCTCTATCCAATCTGCAGCTGTTATGAACCCTCTACCTCTATTTAATCTGCAGCTGTTATGAACCCTCTACCTCTATTTAATCTGCAGCTGTTATGAACCCTCTACCTCTATTTAATCTGCAGCTGTTATGAACCCTCTACCTCTATCCAATCTGCAGCTGTTATGAACCCTCTACCTCTATTTAATCTGCAGCTGTTATGAACCCTCTACCTCTATCCAATCTGCAGCTGTTATGAACCCTCTACCTCTATTTAATCTGCAGCTGTTATGAACCCTCTACCTCTATTTAATCTGCAGCTGTTATGAACCCTCTACCTCTATTTAATCTGCAGCTGTTATGAACCCTCTACCTCTATTTAATCTGCAGCTGTTATGAACACTCTACCTCTATTTAATCTGCAGCTGTTATGAACCCTCTACCTCTATTTAATCTGCAGCTGTTATGAACCCTCTACCTCTATTCAATCTGCAGTTGTTATGAACCCTCTACCTCTATCCAATCTGCAGCTGTTATGAACCCTCTTCCTCTATTTAATCTGCAGCTGTTATGAACCCTCTACCTCTATTTAATCTGCAGCTGTTATGAACCCTCTACCTCTATTCAATCTGCAGCTGTTATGAACCCTCTTCCTCTATTTAATCTGCAGCTGTTATGAACCCTCTACCTCTATTTAATCTGCAGCTGTTATGAACCCTCTACCTCTATTTAATCTGCAGCTGTTATGAACCCTCTACCTCTATTTAATCTGCAGCTGTTATGAACCCTCTACCTCTATTTAATCTGCAGCTGTTATGAACCCTCTACCTCTATTTAATCTGCAGCTGTTATGAACCCTCTACCTCTATTTAATCTGCAGCTGTTATGAACCCTCTACCTCTATTTAATCTGCAGCTGTTATGAACCCTCTACCTCTATTTAATCTGCAGCTGTTATGAACCCTCTACCTCTATTTAATCTGCAGCTGTTATGAACCCTCTACCTCTATTTAATCTGCAGCTGTTATGAACCCTCTACCTCTATTTAATCTGCAGCTGTTATGAACCCTCTACCTCTATTTAATCTGCAGCTGTTATGAACCCTCTACCTCTATTTAATCTGCAGCTGTTATGAACCCTCTACCTCTATCCAATCTGCAGCTGTTATGAACCCTCTACCTCTATTTAATCTGCAGCTGTTATGAACCCTCTACCTCTATTTAATCTGCAGCTGTTATGAACCCTCTACCTCTATTTAATCTGCAGCTGTTATGAACCCTCTACCTCTATCCAATCTGCAGCTGTTATGAACCCTCTACCTCTATTTAATCTGCAGCTGTTATGAACCCTCTACCTCTATTTAATCTGCAGCTGTTATGAACCCTCTACCTCTATTTAATCTGCAGCTGTTATGAACCCTCTACCTCTATCCAATCTGCAGCTGTTATGAACCCTCTACCTCTATTCAATCTGCAGCTGTTATGAACCCTCTACCTCTATTCAATCTGCAGCTGTTATGAACCTCTACCTCTATTTAATCTGCAGCTGTTATGAACCCTCTACCTCTATTTAATCTGCAGCTGTTATGAACCCTCTACCTCTATTCAATCTGCAGCTGTTATGAACCTCTACCTCTATTTAATCTGCAGCTGTTATGAACCCTCTACCTCTATTTAATCTGCAGCTGTTATGAACCCTCTACCTCTATTTAATCTGCAGCTGTTATGAACCCTCTACCTCTATTTAATCTGCAGCTGTTATGAACCCTCTACCTCTATTTAATCTGCAGCTGTTATGAACCCTCTACCTCTATTTAATCTGCAGCTGTTATGAACCCTCTACCTCTATTTAATCTGCAGCTGTTATGAACCCTCTACCTCTATCCAATCTGCAGCTGTTATGAACCCTCTACCTCTATTTAATCTGCAGCTGTTATGAACCCTCTACCTCTATTTAATCTGCAGCTGTTATGAACCCTCTACCTCTATCCAATCTGCAGCTGTTATGAACCCTCTACCTCTATTTAATCTGCAGCTGTTATGAACCCTCTACCTCTATTTAATCTGCAGCTGTTATGAACCCTCTACCTCTATTTAATCTGCAGCTGTTATGAACCCTCTACCTCTATTTAATCTGCAGCTGTTATGAACCCTCTACCTCTATTTAATCTGCAGCTGTTATGAACCCTCTACCTCTATTTAATCTGCAGCTGTTATGAACCCTCTACCTCTATCCAATCTGCAGCTGTTATGAACCCTCTACCTCTATTTAATCTGCAGCTGTTATGAACCCTCTACCTCTATTTAATCTGCAGCTGTTATGAACCCTCTACCTCTATCCAATCTGCAGCTGTTATGAACCCTCTACCTCTATTTAATCTGCAGCTGTTATGAACCCTCTACCTCTATTTAATCTGCAGCTGTTATGAACCCTCTACCTCTATTTAATCTGCAGCTGTTATGAACCCTCTACCTCTATTTAATCTGCAGCTGTTATGAACCCTCTACCTCTATTTAATCTGCAGCTGTTATGAACCCTCTACCTCTATTTAATCTGCAGCTGTTATGAACCCTCTACCTCTATTCAATCTGCAGTTGTTATGAACCCTCCACCTCTATCCAATCTGCAGCTGTTATGAACCCTCTTCCTCTATTTAATCTGCAGCTGTTATGAACCCTCTTCCTCTATTTAATCTGCAGCTGTTATGAACCTCTACCTCTATTCAATCTGCAGCTGTTATGAACCCTCTTCCTCTATTTAATCTGCAGCTGTTATAAACCCTCTACCTCTATTTAATCTGCAGCTGTTATGAACCCTCTACCTCTATTTAATCTGCAGCTGTTATGAACCCTCTACCTCTATTCAATCTGCAGCTGTTATGAACCCTCTACCTCTATTTAATCTGCAGCTGTTATGAACCCTCTACCTCTATTTAATCTGCAGCTGTTATGAACCCTCTACCTCTATTTAATCTGCAGCTGTTATGAACCCTCTACCTCTATTTAATCTGCAGCTGTTATGAACCCTCTACCTCTATCCAATCTGCAGCTGTTATGAACCCTCTACCTCTATTTAATCTGCAGCTGTTATGAACCCTCTACCTCTATTTAATCTGCAGCTGTTATGAACCCTCTACCTCTATCCAATCTGCAGCTGTTATGAACCCTCTACCTCTATTTAATCTGCAGCTGTTATGAACCCTCTACCTCTATTTAATCTGCAGCTGTTATGAACCCTCTACCTCTATTTAATCTGCAGCTGTTATGAACCCTCTACCTCTATCCAATCTGCAGCTGTTATGAACCCTCTACCTCTATTTAATCTGCAGCTGTTATGAACCCTCTACCTCTATCCAATCTGCAGCTGTTATGAACCCTCTACCTCTATTTAATCTGCAGCTGTTATGAACCCTCTACCTCTATTTAATCTGCAGCTGTTATGAACCCTCTACCTCTATTTAATCTGCAGCTGTTATGAACCCTCTACCTCTATTTAATCTGCAGCTGTTATGAACACCTCTACCTCTATTTAATCTGCAGCTGTTATGAACCCTCTACCTCTATTTAATCTGCAGCTGTTATGAACCCTCTACCTCTATTCAATCTGCAGCTGTTATGAACCCTCCACCTCTATCCAATCTGCAGCTGTTATGAACCCTCTTCCTCTATTTAATCTGCAGCTGTTATGAACCCTCTTCCTCTATTTAATCTGCAGCTGTTATGAACCTCTACCTCTATTCATTCTGCAGCTGTTATGAACCGTCTTCCTCTATTAAATCTGCAGCTGTTATAAACCCTCTACCTCTATTTAATCTGCAGCTTTTATGAACCCTCTACCTCTATTTAATCTGCAGCTGTTATGAACCCTCTACCTCTATTTAATCTGCAGCTGTTATGAACCCTCTACCTCTATTTAATCTGCAGCAGTTATGAACCCTCTACCTCTATTTAATCTGCAGCTGTTATAAACCCTCTTCCTCTATTTAATCTGCAGCTGTTATGAACCTCTACCTCTATTCATTCTGCAGCTGTTATGAACCCTACCTCTATTTAATCTGCAGCTGTTATGAACCCTCTACCTCTATTTAATCTGCAGCTGTTATGAACCCTCTACCTCTATTTAATCTGCAGCTGTTATGAACCCTCTACCTCTATCCAATCTGCAGCTGTTATGAACCCTCTACCTCTATTTAATCTGCAGCTGTTATGAACCCTCTACCTCTATTTAATCTGCAGCTGTTATGAACCCTCTACCTCTATCCAATCTGCAGCTGTTATGAACCCTCTACCTCTATTTAATCTGCAGCTGTTATGAACCCTCTACCTCTATTTAATCTGCAGCTGTTATGAACCCTCTACCTCTATTTAATCTGCAGCTGTTATGAACCCTCTACCTCTATCCAATCTGCAGCTGTTATGAACCCTCTACCTCTATTTAATCTGCAGCTGTTATGAACCCTCTACCTCTATCCAATCTGCAGCTGTTATGAACCCTCTACCTCTATTTAATCTGCAGCTGTTATGAACCCTCTACCTCTATTTAATCTGCAGCTGTTATGAACCCTCTACCTCTATTTAATCTGCAGCTGTTATGAACCCTCTACCTCTATTTAATCTGCAGCTGTTATGAACCCTCTACCTCTATTTAATCTGCAGCTGTTATGAACCCTCTACCTCTATTTAATCTGCAGCTGTTATGAACCCTCTACCTCTATTCAATCTGCAGCTGTTATGAACCCTCTACCTCTATCCAATCTGCAGCTGTTATGAACCCTCTACCTCTATTTAATCTGCAGCTGTTATGAACCCTCTACCTCTATTTAATCTGCAGCTGTTATGAACCCTCTACCTCTATTTAATCTGCAGCTGTTATGAACCCTCTACCTCTATTCAATCTGCAGCTGTTATGAACCCTCTACCTCTATTTAATCTGCAGCTGTTATGAACCCTCTACCTCTATTTAATCTGCAGCTGTTATGAACCCTCTACCTCTATTTAATCTGCAGCTGTTATGAACCCTCTACCTCTATCCAATCTGCAGCTGTTATGAACCCTCTACCTCTATTTAATCTGCAGCTGTTATGAACCCTCTACCTCTATTTAATCTGCAGCTGTTATGAACCCTCTACCTCTATCCAATCTGCAGCTGTTATGAACCCTCTACCTCTATTCAATCTGCAGCTGTTATGAACCCTCTACCTCTATTCAATCTGCAGCTGTTATGAACCCTCTACCTCTATTTAATCTGCAGCTGTTATGAACCCTCTACCTCTATTTAATCTGCAGCTGTTATGAACCCTCTACCTCTATTCAATCTGCAGCTGTTATGAACCCTCTACCTCTATTTAATCTGCAGCTGTTATGAACCCTCTACCTCTATTTAATCTGCAGCTGTTATGAACCCTCTACCTCTATTTAATCTGCAGCTGTTATGAACCCTCTACCTCTATTCAATCTGCAGTTGTTATGAACCCTCTACCTCTATCCAATCTGCAGCTGTTATGAACCCTCTTCCTCTATTTAATCTGCAGCTGTTATGAACCCTCTACCTCTATTTAATCTGCAGCTGTTATGAACCTCTACCTCTATTCAATCTGCAGCTGTTATGAACCCTCTTCCTCTATTTAATCTGCAGCTGTTATAAACCCTCTACCTCTATTTAATCTGCAGCTGTTATGAACCCTCTACCTCTATTTAATCTGCAGCTGTTATGAACCCTCTACCTCTATTTAATCTGCAGCTGTTATGAACCCTCTACCTCTATTTAATCTGCAGCTGTTATGAACCCTCTACCTCTATTTAATCTGCAGCTGTTATGAACCCTCTACCTCTATCCAATCTGCAGCTGTTATGAACCCTCTACCTCTATTTAATCTGCAGCTGTTATGAACCCTCTACCTCTATTTAATCTGCAGCTGTTATGAACCCTCTACCTCTATTTAATCTGCAGCTGTTATGAACCCTCTACCTCTATTTAATCTGCAGCTGTTATGAACCCTCTACCTCTATCCAATCTGCAGCTGTTATGAACCCTCTACCTCTATTTAATCTGCAGCTGTTATGAACCCTCTACCTCTATTTAATCTGCAGCTGTTATGAACCCTCTACCTCTATTCAATCTGCAGCTGTTATGAACCCTCTACCTCTATTTAATCTGCAGCTGTTATGAACCCTCTACCTCTATTTAATCTGCAGCTGTTATGAACCCTCTACCTCTATTTAATCTGCAGCTGTTATGAACCCTCTACCTCTATCCAATCTGCAGCTGTTATGAACCCTCTACCTCTATTTAATCTGCAGCTGTTATGAACCCTCTACCTCTATTTAATCTGCAGCTGTTATGAACCCTCTACCTCTATCCAATCTGCAGCTGTTATGAACCCTCTACCTCTATTTAATCTGCAGCTGTTATGAACCCTCTACCTCTATTTAATCTGCAGCTGTTATGAACCCTCTACCTCTATTTAATCTGCAGCTGTTATGAACCCTCTACCTCTATCCAATCTGCAGCTGTTATGAACCCTCTACCTCTATTTAATCTGCAGCTGTTATGAACCCTCTACCTCTATTCAATCTGCAGCTGTTATGAACCCTCTACCTCTATCCAATCTGCAGCTGTTATGAACCCTCTACCTCTATTTAATCTGCAGCTGTTATGAACCCTCTACCTCTATTTAATCTGCAGCTGTTATGAACCCTCTACCTCTATTCAATCTGCAGCTGTTATGAACCCTCTACCTCTATTTAATCTGCAGCTGTTATGAACCCTCTACCTCTATTTAATCTGCAGCTGTTATGAACCCTCTACCTCTATTTAATCTGCAGCTGTTATGAACCCTCTACCTCTATTTAATCTGCAGCTGTTATGAACCCTCTACCTCTATTTAATCTGCAGCTGTTATGAACCCTCTACCTCTATTTAATCTGCAGCTGTTATGAACCCTCTACCTCTATTTAATCTGCAGCTGTTATGAACCCTCTACCTCTATTTAATCTGCAGCTGTTATGAACCCTCTACCTCTATTTAATCTGCAGCTGTTATGAACCCTCTACCTCTATTTAATCTGCAGCTGTTATGAACCCTCTACCTCTATTTAATCTGCAGCTGTTATGAACCCTCTACCTCTATTCAATCTGCAGCTGTTATGAACCCTCTACCTCTATTTAATCTGCAGCTGTTATGAACCCTCTACCTCTATTTAATCTGCAGCTGTTATGAACCCTCTACCTCTATTTAATCTGCAGCTGTTATGAACCCTCTACCTCTATTTAATCTGCAGCTGTTATGAACCCTCTACCTCTATTTAATCTGCAGCTGTTATGAACCCTCTACCTCTATTTAATCTGCAGCTGTTATGAACCCTCTACCTCTATCCAATCTGCAGCTGTTATGAACCCTCTACCTCTATTTAATCTGCAGCTGTTATGAACCCTCTACCTCTATTTAATCTGCAGCTGTTATGAACCCTCTACCTCTATTTAATCTGCAGCTGTTATGAACCCTCTACCTCTATCCAATTTAATCTGCAGCTGTTATGAACCCTCTACCTCTATTTAATCTGCAGCTGTTATGAACCCTCTACCTCTATTCAATCTGCAGCTGTTATGAACCCTCTACCTCTATTTAATCTGCAGCTGTTATGAACCCTCTACCTCTATTTAATCTGCAGCTGTTATGAACCCTCTACCTCTATTTAATCTGCAGCTGTTATGAACCCTCTACCTCTATTCAATCTGCAGCTGTTATGAAGTCTTCCTCTATTTAATCTGCAGCTGTTATGAACCCTCTACCTCTATTTAATCTGCAGCTGTTATGAACCCTCTACCTCTATTTAATCTGCAGCTGTTATGAACCCTCTACCTCTATTCAATCTGCAGCTGTTATGAACCCTCTACCTCTATTTAATCTGCAGCTGTTATGAACCCTCTACCTCTATTTAATCTGCAGCTGTTATGAACCCTCTACCTCTATTTAATCTGCAGCTGTTATGAACCCTCTACCTCTATTTAATCTGCAGCTGTTATGAACCCTCTACCTCTATCCAATCTGCAGCTGTTATGAACCCTCTACCTCTATTTAATCTGCAGCTGTTATGAACCCTCTACCTCTATTTAATCTGCAGCTGTTATGAACCCTCTACCTCTATCCAATCTGCAGCTGTTATGAACCCTCTACCTCTATTTAATCTGCAGCTGTTATGAACCCTCTACCTCTATTTAATCTGCAGCTGTTATGAACCCTCTACCTCTATTTAATCTGCAGCTGTTATGAACCCTCTACCTCTATCCAATCTGCAGCTGTTATGAACCCTCTACCTCTATTTAATCTGCAGCTGTTATGAACCCTCTACCTCTATCCAATCTGCAGCTGTTATGAACCCTCTACCTCTATTTAATCTGCAGCTGTTATGAACCCTCTACCTCTATTTAATCTGCAGCTGTTATGAACCCTCTACCTCTATTTAATCTGCAGCTGTTATGAACCCTCTACCTCTATTTAATCTGCAGCTGTTATGAACCCTCTACCTCTATTTAATCTGCAGCTGTTATGAACCCTCTACCTCTATTTAATCTGCAGCTGTTATGAACCCTCTACCTCTATTTAATCTGCAGCTGTTATGAACCCTCTACCTCTATTTAATCTGCAGCTGTTATGAACCCTCTACCTCTATTCAATCTGCAGCTGTTATGAACCCTCTACCTCTATCCAATCTGCAGCTGTTATGAACCCTCTACCTCTATTTAATCTGCAGCTGTTATGAACCCTCTACCTCTATTTAATCTGCAGCTGTTATGAACCCTCTACCTCTATCCAATCTGCAGCTGTTATGAACCCTCTACCTCTATTTAATCTGCAGCTGTTATGAACCCTCTACCTCTATTTAATCTGCAGCTGTTATGAACCCTCTACCTCTATTCAATCTGCAGCTGTTATGAACCCTCTACCTCTATTTAATCTGCAGCTGTTATGAACCCTCTACCTCTATTTAATCTGCAGCTGTTATGAACCCTCTACCTCTATTTAATCTGCAGCTGTTATGAACCCTCTACCTCTATTTAATCTGCAGCTGTTATGAACCCTCTACCTCTATTTAATCTGCAGCTGTTATGAACCCTCTACCTCTATTTAATCTGCAGCTGTTATGAACCCTCTACCTCTATTTAATCTGCAGCTGTTATGAACCCTCTACCTCTATCCAATCTGCAGCTGTTATGAACCCTCTACCTCTACTTAATCTTCAGCTGTTATGAACCCTCTACCTCTATTTAATCTGCAGCTGTTATGAACCCTCTACCTCTATTTAATCTGCAGCTGTTATGAACCCTCTACCTCTATTTAATCTGCAGCTGTTATGAACCCTCTACCTCTATCCAATCTGCAGCTGTTATGAACCCTCTACCTCTATTTAATCTGCAGCTGTTATGAACCCTCTACCTCTATTTAATCTGCAGCTGTTATGAACCCTCTACCTCTATTTAATCTGCAGCTGTTATGAACCCTCTACCTCTATTCAATCTGCAGCTGTTATGAACCTCTACCTCTATTTAATCTGCAGCTGTTATGAACCCTCTACCTCTATTTAATCTGCAGCTGTTATGAACCCTCTACCTCTATTCAATCTGCAGCTGTTATGAACCCTCTACCTCTATCCAATCTGCAGCTGTTATGAACCCTCTACCTCTATTTAATCTGCAGCTGTTATGAACCCTCTACCTCTATTTAATCTGCAGCTGTTATGAACCTCTACCTCTATTTAATCTGCAGCTGTTATGAACCCTCTACCTCTATTCAATCTGCAGCTGTTATGAACCCTCTACCTCTATTTAATCTGCAGCTGTTATGAACCCTCTACCTCTATTTAATCTGCAGCTGTTATGAACCCTCTACCTCTATCCAATCTGCAGCTGTTATGAACCCTCTACCTCTATCCAATCTGCAGCTGTTATGAACCCTCTACCTCTATTTAATCTGCAGCTGTTATGAACCCTCTACCTCTATCCAATCTGCAGCTGTTATGAACCCTCTACCTCTATTTAATCTGCAGCTGTTATGAACCCTCTACCTCTATTTAATCTGCAGCTGTTATGAACCCTCTACCTCTATTTAATCTGCAGCTGTTATGAACCCTCTACCTCTATTTAATCTGCAGCTGTTATGAACCCTCTACCTCTATTCAATCTGCAGCTGTTATGAACCCTCTACCTCTATTTAATCTGCAGCTGTTATGAACCCTCTACCTCTATTTAATCTGCAGCTGTTATGAACCCTCTACCTCTATCCAATCTGCAGCTGTTATGAACCCTCTACCTCTATTTAATCTGCAGCTGTTATGAACCCTCTACCTCTATTTAATCTGCAGCTGTTATGAACCCTCTACCTCTATCCAATCTGCAGCTGTTATGAACCCTCTACCTCTATTTAATCTGCAGCTGTTATGAACCCTCTACCTCTATTTAATCTGCAGCTGTTATGAACCCTCTACCTCTATTTAATCTGCAGCTGTTATGAACCTCTCTACCTCTATCCAATCTGCAGCTGTTATGAACCCTCTACCTCTATTTAATCTGCAGCTGTTATGAACCCTCTACCTCTATCCAATCTGCAGCTGTTATGAACCCTCTACCTCTATTTAATCTGCAGCTGTTATGAACCCTCTACCTCTATTTAATCTGCAGCTGTTATGAACCCTCTACCTCTATCCAATCTGCAGCTGTTATGAACCCTCTACCTCTATTTAATCTGCAGCTGTTATGAACCCTCTACCTCTATTTAATCTGCAGCTGTTATGAACCCTCTACCTCTATTCAATCTGCAGCTGTTATGAACCTCTACCTCTATTTAATCTGCAGCTGTTATGAACCCTCTACCTCTATTTAATCTGCAGCTGTTATGAACCCTCTACCTCTATTTAATCTGCAGCTGTTATGAACCCTCTACCTCTATTTAATCTGCAGCTGTTATGAACCCTCTACCTCTATTTAATCTGCAGCTGTTATGAACCCTCTACCTCTATTTAATCTGCAGCTGTTATGAACCCTCTACCTCTATTTAATCTGCAGCTGTTATGAACCCTCTACCTCTATTTAATCTGCAGCTGTTATGAACCCTCTACCTCTATTTAATCTGCAGCTGTTATGAACCCTCTACCTCTATTTAATCTGCAGCTGTTATGAACCCTCTACCTCTATTTAATCTGCAGCTGTTATGAACCCTCTACCTCTATTTAATCTGCAGCTGTTATGAACCCTCTACCTCTATTTAATCTGCAGCTGTTATGAACCCTCTACCTCTATTTAATCTGCAGCTGTTATGAACCCTCTACCTCTATTCAATCTGCAGCTGTTATGAACCCTCTACCTCTATTTAATCTGCAGCTGTTATGAACCCTCTACCTCTATTTAATCTGCAGCTGTTATGAACCCTCTACCTCTATCCAATCTGCAGCTGTTATGAACCCTCTACCTCTATTTAATCTGCAGCTGTTATGAACCCTCTACCTCTA
The DNA here is from genome assembly GCA_030435695.1 of Brachymystax lenok tsinlingensis. Lineage (NCBI taxonomy): Eukaryota > Metazoa > Chordata > Actinopteri > Salmoniformes > Salmonidae > Brachymystax > Brachymystax lenok. Next base: position 515,244 of record CM059789.1, read on the forward strand.
TTTAATCTGCAGCTGTTATGAACCCTCTACCTCTATTTAATCTGCAGCTGTTATGAACCCTCTACCTCTATTTAATCTGCAGCTGTTATGAACCCTCTACCTCTATTTAATCTGCAGCTGTTATGAACCCTCTACCTCTATTCAATCTGCAGCTGTTATGAACCCTCTACCTCTATTTAATCTGCAGCTGTTATGAACCCTCTACCTCTATTTAATCTGCAGCTGTTATGAACCCTCTACCTCTATTTAATCTGCAGCTGTTATGAACCCTCTACCTCTATTCAATCTGCAGCTGTTATGAACCCTCTACCTCTATTTAATCTGCAGCTGTTATGAACCCTCTACCTCTATTTAATCTGCAGCTGTTATGAACCCTCTACCTCTATTTAATCTGCAGCTGTTATGAACCCTCTACCTCTATTTAATCTGCAGCTGTTATGAACCCTCTACCTCTATTTAATCTGCAGCTGTTATGAACCCTCTACCTCTATTTAATCTGCAGCTGTTATGAACCCTCTACCTCTATCCAATCTGCAGCTGTTATGAACCCTCTACCTCTATTTAATCTGCAGCTGTTATGAACCCTCTACCTCTATCCAATCTGCAGCTGTTATGAACCCTCTACCTCTATTTAATCTGCAGCTGTTATGAACCCTCTACCTCTATTTAATCTGCAGCTGTTATGAACCCTCTACCTCTATTTAATCTGCAGCTGTTATGAACCCTCTACCTCTATTTAATCTGCAGCTGTTATGAACCCTCTACCTCTATTTAATCTGCAGCTGTTATGAACCCTCTACCTCTATTCAATCTGCAGCTGTTATGAACCCTCTACCTCTATCCAATCTGCAGCTGTTATGAACCCTCTACCTCTATTTAATCTGCAGCTGTTATGAACCCTCTACCTCTATTTAATCTGCAGCTGTTATGAACCCTCTACCTCTATTCAATCTGCAGCTGTTATGAACCTCTCTACCTCTATTTAATCTGCAGCTGTTATGAACCCTCTACCTCTATTTAATCTGCAGCTGTTATGAACCCTCTACCTCTATTTAATCTGCAGCTGTTATGAACCCTCTACCTCTATTCAATCTGCAGCTGTTATGAACCCTCTACCTCTATTTAATCTGCAGCTGTTATGAACCCTCTACCTCTATTTAATCTGCAGCTGTTATGAACCCTCTACCTCTATTTAATCTGCAGCTGTTATGAACCCTCTACCTCTATTTAATCTGCAGCTGTTATGAACCCTCTACCTCTATCCAATCTGCAGCTGTTATGAACCCTCTACCTCTATCCAATCTGCAGCTGTTATGAACCCTCTACCTCTATTTAATCTGCAGCTGTTATGAACCCTCTACCTCTATTTAATCTGCAGCTGTTATGAACCTCTACCTCTATTTAATCTGCAGCTGTTATGAACCCTCTACCTCTATTTAATCTGCAGCTGTTATGAACCCTCTACCTCTATTTAATCTGCAGCTGTTATGAACCCTCTACCTCTATTTAATCTGCAGCTGTTATGAACCCTCTACCTCTATTTAATCTGCAGCTGTTATGAACCCTCTACCTCTATTTAATCTGCAGCTGTTATGAACCCTCTACCTCTATCCAATCTGCAGCTGTTATGAACCCTCTACCTCTATTTAATCTGCAGCTGTTATGAACCCTCTACCTCTATTTAATCTGCAGCTGTTATGAACCCTCTACCTCTATTTAATCTGCAGCTGTTATGAACCCTCTACCTCTATCCAATCTGCAGCTGTTATGAACCCTCTACCTCTATTTAATCTGCAGCTGTTATGAACCCTCTACCTCTATTTAATCTGCAGCTGTTATGAACCCTCTACCTCTATCCAATCTGCAGCTGTTATGAACCCTCTACCTCTATTTAATCTGCAGCTGTTATGAACCCTCTACCTCTATTTAATCTGCAGCTGTTATGAACCCTCTACCTCTATCCAATCTGCAGCTGTTATGAACCCTCTACCTCTATCCAATCTGCAGCTGTTATGAACCCTCTACCTCTATTTAATCTGCAGCTGTTATGAACCCTCTACCTCTATTTAATCTGCAGCTGTTATGAACCCTCTACCTCTATTTAATCTGCAGCTGTTATGAACCCTCTACCTCTATCAATCTGCAGCTGTTATGAACCCTCTACCTCTATCCAATCTGCAGCTGTTATGAACCCTCTACCTCTATTTAATCTGCAGCTGTTATGAACCCTCTACCTCTATTTAATCTGCAGCTGTTATGAACCCTCTACCTCTATCCAATCTGCAGCTGTTATGAACCCTCTACCTCTATTTAATCTGCAGCTGTTATGAACCCTCTACCTCTATTTAATCTGCAGCTGTTATGAACCTCTACCTCTATTTAATCTGCAGCTGTTATGAACCTCTACCTCTATTTAATCTGCAGCTGTTATGAACCCTCTACCTCTATTTAATCTGCAGCTGTTATGAACCCTCTACCTCTATTTAATCTGCAGCTGTTATGAACCCTCTACCTCTATTTAATCTGCAGCTGTTATGAACCCTCTACCTCTATTTAATCTGCAGCTGTTATGAACCCTCTACCTCTATTCAATCTGCAGCTGTTATGAACCCTCTACCTCTATTTAATCTGCAGCTGTTATGAACCCTCTACCTCTATTTAATCTGCAGCTGTTATGAACCCTCTACCTCTATTTAATCTGCAGCTGTTATGAACCCTCTACCTCTATTTAATCTGCAGCTGTTATGAACCCTCTACCTCTATTTAATCTGCAGCTGTTATGAACCCTCTACCTCTATTTAATCTGCAGCTGTTATGAACCCTCTACCTCTATTTAATCTGCAGCTGTTATGAACCCTCTACCTCTATTTAATCTGCAGCTGTTATGAACCCTCTACCTCTATTCAATCTGCAGCTGTTATGAACCCTCTACCTCTATTTAATCTGCAGCTGTTATGAACCCTCTACCTCTATTTAATCTGCAGCTGTTATGAACCCTCTACCTCTATCCAATCTGCAGCTGTTATGAACCCTCTACCTCTATTTAATCTGCAGCTGTTATGAACCCTCTACCTCTATTTAATCTGCAGCTGTTATGAACCCTCTACCTCTATTTAATCTGCAGCTGTTATGAACCCTCTACCTCTATTTAATCTGCAGCTGTTATGAACCCTCTACCTCTATTTAATCTGCAGCTGTTATGAACCCTCTACCTCTATCCAATCTGCAGCTGTTATGAACCCTCTACCTCTATTTAATCTGCAGCTGTTATGAACCCTCTACCTCTATTTAATCTGCAGCTGTTATGAACCCTCTACCTCTATTTAATCTGCAGCTGTTATGAACCCTCTACCTCTATTTAATCTGCAGCTGTTATGAACCCTCTACCTCTATTTAATCTGCAGCTGTTATGAACCCTCTACCTCTATTTAATCTGCAGCTGTTATGAACCCTCTACCTCTATTTAATCTGCAGCTGTTATGAACCCTCTACCTCTATTTAATCTGCAGCTGTTATGAACCCTCTACCTCTATTTAATCTGCAGCTGTTATGAACCCTCTACCTCTATTTAATCTGCAGCTGTTATGAACCCTCTACCTCTATCCAATCTGCAGCTGTTATGAACCCTCTACCTCTATTTAATCTGCAGCTGTTATGAACCCTCTACCTCTATTTAATCTGCAGCTGTTATGAACCCTCTACCTCTATTTAATCTGCAGCTGTTATGAACCTCTACCTCTATCCAATCTGCAGCTGTTATGAACCCTCTACCTCTATTTAATCTGCAGCTGTTATGAACCCTCTACCTCTATTTAATCTGCAGCTGTTATGAACCCTCTACCTCTATTTAATCTGCAGCTGTTATGAACCCTCTACCTCTATTCAATCTGCAGCTGTTATGAACCCTCTACCTCTATCCAATCTGCAGCTGTTATGAACCCTCTACCTCTATTTAATCTGCAGCTGTTATGAACCTCTACCTCTATTTAATCTGCAGCTGTTATGAACCCTCTACCTCTATTCAATCTGCAGCTGTTATGAACCCTCTACCTCTATTTAATCTGCAGCTGTTATGAACCCTCTACCTCTATTTAATCTGCAGCTGTTATGAACCCTCTACCTCTATTTAATCTGCAGCTGTTATGAACCCTCTACCTCTATTTAATCTGCAGCTGTTATGAACCCTCTACCTCTATTTAATCTGCAGCTGTTATGAACCCTCTACCTCTATTTAATCTGCAGCTGTTATGAACCCTCTACCTCTATTTAATCTGCAGCTGTTATGAACCCTCTACCTCTATTTAATCTGCAGCTGTTATGAACCCTCTACCTCTATTTAATCTGCAGCTGTTATGAACCCTCTACCTCTATCCAATCTGCAGCTGTTATGAACCCTCTACCTCTATTCAATCTGCAGCTGTTATGAACCCTCTACCTCTATTTAATCTGCAGCTGTTATGAACCCTCTACCTCTATTTAATCTGCAGCTGTTATGAACCCTCTACCTCTATTTAATCTGCAGCTGTTATGAACCCTCTACCTCTATTTAATCTGCAGCTGTTATGAACCCTCTACCTCTATTTAATCTGCAGCTGTTATGAACCCTCTACCTCTATTTAATCTGCAGCTGTTATGAACCCTCTACCTCTATTTAATCTGCAGCTGTTATGAACCCTCTACCTCTATTCAATCTGCAGCTGTTATGAACCCTCTACCTCTATTTAATCTGCAGCTGTTATGAACCCTCTACCTCTATTCAATCTGCAGCTGTTATGAACCCTCTACCTCTATTTAATCTGCAGCTGTTATGAACCCTCTACCTCTATTTAATCTGCAGCTGTTATGAACCCTCTACCTCTATTTAATCTGCAGCTGTTATGAACCCTCTACCTCTATTCCAATCTGCAGCTGTTATGAACCTCTACCTCTATCCAATCTGCAGCTGTTATGAACCCTCTACCTCTATTTAATCTGCAGCTGTTATTATGAACCCTCTACCTCTATTTAATCTGCAGCTGTTATGAACCCTCTACCTCTATCCAATCTGCAGCTGTTATGAACCCTCTACCTCTATTCAATCTGCAGCTGTTATGAACCCTCTACCTCTATTTAATCTGCAGCTGTTATGAACCCTCTACCTCTATTTAATCTGCAGCTGTTATGAACCCTCTACCTCTATTTAATCTGCAGCTGTTATGAACCCTCTACCTCTATCCAATCTGCAGCTGTTATGAACCCTCTACCTCTATCCAATCTGCAGCTGTTATGAACCCTCTACCTCTATTTAATCTGCAGCTGTTATGAACCCTCTACCTCTATTTAATCTGCAGCTGTTATGAACCCTCTACCTCTATTTAATCTGCAGCTGTTATGAACCCTCTACCTCTATTTAATCTGCAGCTGTTATGAACCCTCTACCTCTATTTAATCTGCAGCTGTTATGAACCCTCTACCTCTATTTAATCTGCAGCTGTTATGAACCCTCTACCTCTATTTAATCTGCAGCTGTTATGAACCCTCTACCTCTATTTCCAATCTGCAGCTGTTATGAACCCTCTACCTCTATTTAATCTGCAGCTGTTATGAACCCTCTACCTCTATTTAATCTGCAGCTGTTATGAACCCTCTACCTCTATTTAATCTGCAGCTGTTATGAACCCTCTACCTCTATTTAATCTGCAGCTGTTATGAACCCTCTACCTCTATTTAATCTGCAGCTGTTATGAACCCTCTACCTCTATTTAATCTGCAGCTGTTATGAACCCTCTACCTCTATTTAATCTGCAGCTGTTATGAACCCTCTACCTCTATCCAATCTGCAGCTGTTATGAACCCTCTACTCTATTTAATCTGCAGCTGTTATGAACCCTCTACCTCTATTTAATCTGCAGCTGTTATGAACCCTCTACCTTCTATTTAATCTGCAGCTGTTATGAACCCTCTACCTCTATTTAATCTGCA